>VYZT01021181.1:0-22174 GCA_013400735.1 Pomatostomus ruficeps
GTACCAAGAAAAGAAGCAGTACCAAATCTGACTGAAGGAGGAAGAACAATCTGAAGAAAATTCATCAGCCATTACTGCTAACAGTTTCTTGTCGTTTTTCAATCTATACCTGAGAAATCAAAGCTATCACAACCTCAGTGCTAGAAACTCATAGCCAAAATTATTTTGACCAACACATGTCCTGTTTTCATCTATGCTATCCTTACCAGTTTCTTTACAGAAATATAGCAATATTTCTGCATACACAGACAAGGTTGTATTCCATCTTTTCCTTTCCTGAGAAACTGATTACATTCAACAGTATTTATGTTTCACCCTCCTTTCTTTTACCCCAAGATGCTCACTTTTACAACTGGTATGATTAATTCAAGCTCCTACATTTTCTTACCAGACTCACACAACATTTTACATAGGTATATTTCAGCAGTCTCTAGCTGATCCAAGTTCATATCCCAAACAGACCGGACACTATTTTACTACATATCACCCATGCAGGTAAGCATCAGTCCTTTCTCTCCTCTACCTGCTGACACATATCTATTACCATATGCTTATTTACCAGGTTTTCTTTCCTGAAACTATAGATATTCTGCTCTGTCTTCAGCACCCCAGTTTCTCTGTGTTCATGTTCCTTCTTTAGTATCATTCTTCTGCTCTCAGTTTGGGCTACAGCTCTCTTCTAGTGAGGGCTAGTTGCTCCTCTCTACTGACATCTCTTGTTTCCATTTCTTTAATTTCTTCAGCAAAACCAGCTTTTATTTTTAGGTCTCCTTCACTAGTAATCCCTTTCCCCCACAGTCCCACGAGTACAGGTCCTTCACTCAAGGTGCACACCTACCCTTTGAAGCCTCCTACTTGTTTGGAGAACTCCATCACACTGGCAGCCTCATTGCCTCTCTAACACAACAGCTGAAGACAATTGTCTCAGCTGCACCTCCAGCCTACAAATCATTCCTCCCATGCACTCCAGCTGTCCCAGGTCTACATGGCCTCTGGCAGAGACCCTCAGTAGGATAATATCCATCCACAGTGTCTTCCTCCAATTACACCCCTGTGCTTCACCAGACTTTCAGTTGTCCCAATAACCATTACCTTCCTCTCTTGAAAAGAAAGGTACAACTACACCATCCCCTTCCCCAACCACTACTCCCATAGCCACAAAGCCTCAATGAGCCTGGTTAGTCGGTGATGAAAGACATTTGCCTGCGCCAGCTCCAGTACTTGAATAAGCTCATCTCAGGAGCAAAGGTAGTCCCTCACTATCAAGGCTGCTGTCCCTCTCCAAAGACATGGCAGACAGACCTGTGACAATCCTGTCTAACCTCCTAAACTAGAATGGTCTCCTTGTTCCCAAAAGCAAGCACCACATAGCCCCCTTCCCAAACATTACACTACTTCCTAACCTGCCTCTTGGTTCCCATGGGTTGGAGAATTTTTCACCTCTTACTGGCACAGAAAGAGCAAGCAAAGCTGAAGTTTGCTGGGATGATATGTGGGACCTTTCCATTCTTTCTCACAAGAAAGTATCTCTGTTTCATGAGGTGCTCCACAGGCCCTTTGGACTGGGGGTGGGGAGTGAAGGGTTCAGAGAGGTGGCAGTACCCTCTGTGACAGGGACATCTCTACCCTGAGCAAACAAGTCTGGTGCATACCATGCCTCTACATGGCCTTCAGAGCTGCCCCTGTGAATGAATGAGGACAAGTGACACCAGCTCTACTTCCACTAACAGCTGCTGTCTGCAGACCAGAGAACATCATCATCCAGCATAATCACTAGCTCAGACCACTCTGTCATCCAGCAGTTCCGAGTTAGACTGATTTTCTTGTTTACAGGGATGAAGGAAAATTACTGTTTCCAGCTCCATGGTGTTCTTAACTCATATTCAGAATTCAATACTATCATCATAGCTAGTACTTATTTTCTAGCATCTCCAGATACAAAAGGAGAAAGTGATACCCTGGCTCCAAATTTATGGCATGGCCCTCCACTGTCAACAGCCTCTTCCTGAGATTTCATTGAGAGTGGGTAGGCACTTTAGATAGCCCCAGTGAAGAGGTAACCACTGTTTTCATTGCTGAGTGAAGACCCAGGAAGGAACCAGAGGGGAAAAATGACGTGGTTAAGAAAACCTCCACAGTATAAAGATCTGTTGGTCCATTCTACAGAAATATTTAACTTCAATTAATTACAGAATCTTGCACTTTTGAATGCTATAAAAGAATGAAGAGGTACATGAGAAGCGGGGGAAAGAAATGAAGAAGATGCAACACAGGTAAAGTACTGAATGAATGGAGCAGATCAGAATGAATACAAGAGCTAAAAAAAGCAAGCAGTTTTTAGGAGGAAGTTCACTACACTCTTGCCATCAATTAGGTGTACACAAAAAGTCAGATTCTCCACTGATTTTTGTCAATTGACTCTAATGAAACTACTAATTTGCACTGAGATTATACCTGACCCTACATCTACCTGCTCTTCCTTATGGCAGAGGACATACAGCAAAGCTCTGTTGAAGTCAATAGATATGTGCAGCTTGCATTTACACAGGTGTCCAGCCCAAGGCTTTCCCCCTGTATCTGGAAAGCTTTGAAAATGTGCCACTGTTGATGGTGAAGGGGTAATGTGAGGAAATTTCCCCTTTTCTGGTATGGCTGGGCTTTGCCTGTTTTCTTCTTTACATCTGGGTAATTGCATTTCAAATGAAGGCTTTCTAGCCAGCAAAAAGAGGCCCTGCAAAATGAGTTAGAGGAAACCACAAGTTTGGCATCAGAGTCAGCATCCTTCTCTGAATCCTCACACCGAGTCTGGCTGTCTGAAAAGCTCTGTTTGAAAAGGAGCACAGGATTTTTTTGCATATGTGTGACAACAGCTGCAAATATTTCCCTTTGGTACATCACATGCACACAAATCCATCTCCACTGACCCCCAAACAAGTGAAAATATAAGCCATGATAATAGATTTGACAAACACCTAGGCACTGAAGAAAGTGTGCAAGTCCAGAGTAGCTCGTTATGAAGACATGCACCCGTTTTACACACAAAGCTTTCACCTCAGACACAACTGGCCATCCAAACAGTGAGCACAGAGGCAGCATCTGTGGACAGCAGGCTGGACCTGGTCCCTGTGACCTCTGCTGCAGCATAACTCATGCTGCCTGGGTGGAGTTTTCATCCTTTTGCATGTCAGAGGGGTTCACAAATGAGGCAGCTAGTGCTGCCACAGGAAAGGATTTCAGCTTCCAGCTCTAACAATAGAGTCTTGTCCTTTCAGATCCATAGGCTCCAGGTTCAGTTCCCACAGATGATCCACCCAGAGTGGTTGTCAGAGCAACCCTGGCCTTAGAGGTAGAGACTTACTGGAAATGACTTTGTAATAATTTGAGCTCACTCAGGAGAGCAGTCCAAAGTTGTGCACACACAACCCTCTTCAGAGCGGAGCCAAACAATCTGAAATCCCACCTGGCCACCTATCTGCACAAGCCTTTACACAGAGCAGACACACAACCAAATCGTGTGTGATGAAGCAGGAAATCTTTCCTTGGCACTTTCTCCATCCTTCCTCTCCGCTTTCTTTACTTCTAAGGGAACACCATGGTGGTGGAACCTGCCAGCCCAGCAGCATCGACATTTTGTGTTCAGCCACACCAAGGGGAACTGACGCATGTGATCCTCTTCTACCAACATACAACCTGTCCGAGTGGGGACAAAGCCGGGGGATCTCTAGGACAAGCTGGCCACTCAACTACCGTAAAAATAATGGAAGGAACTTCATGAGACAAACTGAGCCAACTCAGGAAACAAACATCAACAAAACCAAAAAGACTGGGGTTAAAAATCACTTCAAAACCATGCTAGTGCTAATCATGCTGCGTATTTACAGTGTATTTTAATCATGTAACTGATCAGTCCAGTGTAACATTCACCACATGTTAAGATAGATGCAGCAGATATAAACCCAGTCTGATTTCATACAGTAAAAATGCTACATGCAAACAGAAATATATTAAATGCATTTCATACAAAGCATTTCTTCTCATTATTTTAAATACATATCTCAGTTGTTTTGCCCAATTTGAAGCCCACTTGAATATTCTAGGCATGTCCCAAATCCCATAAGGGTCAAGAGCTCACTGACTTCAGTGGGTGTTGGACAAAATCCTACGAGATCGAAATTCCTGTAAGGACTAGTGTTTCAGTGTGCTGGGTTTGCATTCCATACAGAATACACCAGACTTACACCATCTTTACAGTGTAGCTACAACATAATGTTACAGCTGAAGTGCTACAAGTGTAGACTGAGAAATTTAGCAGTGTGACTGATGAGCAAGTCCAAAATACAGTGTGTATCTATTGTCCACCTCTGCCAAGGCTCCTGTGAAGCATCACCAGTGAACATTCAGTGAGTGTGTTTTGGCCCCTTCTTACCCACTCAAGTCATTAATCATTCATCTTAATTACCTCAGTGTTATTTTGTGTTCCTCCCCCACCCACAGTGCCTGCGTGTTCATGGTATCCATCTGTTGTTCCTAACCATATACTGCAGGATCTCTGAGGAAAGGGCCATTTACTCAGGGTGTGTGCACAACACTTCATGCACTTTAGCCTCAGACACCGGTTGAGACCTCACATTACATCAGACTAAGCCATGATAATCGTGAGATACACCACACATGCCCAGACTCCCACACAGACATAATCCCGCACATGTACCAATCCACTGGAGGCAGGTACACAGGTGCCACCTGATACCAGGGGAAGGAGGAAAGAGAGGAGCAAGACGAAAAGCTTTGAGTGTGACATTTTAGCTGAAACTATCTTCTGCCTGCTCACCCCCTCTAGCTGCAGCCCACAGCCTCGCAGCACCACAGAGTGCAGGAACGAGCCTCTCACCACACTTGAGCTACAACATAGGCGCCCAGAGAACAAAAATACCTTTCCTGAATTCAAGTACTGCATTGTGCACAGCGCAGGGGAACATCTGAGGTGCTCTGGGGTCTGGTGCCAAACATACCTATAGTTGCATAGACTTCCAGAGGAGCAGGGTATAGGAAATGTGTGCTTTTGCAAAGCTCACCTGGTGCATGGAAGGAAACAGCAATGTCAGTGAGATTGAACAAGTCTTCCCTGGCTTTAAGCTCCTTCTCATTTCATAGCTTCCTTTTTTTTTGTTGTTGGATATAGTAAGCAATGGCTTCAAATGTTATTGAAATATATTTTTATGGAACCTGTACCTGAAATGGAACATTTAGCTGGATCTGGTCTAGAATGAATGATTAAACAAAAATTTCCAGAACTAGTTCTCCTCCACTGATACCATTTTCTTTCACATTTTGCTAGCCCAGAGGCTCTTCTCCTGATTTCCTATATTCACTGATACATAAATATCAAAGCAGGCAAAGACGAAGTGATCTTTTCCCTTATTTATACTACAGATCAAACTACAGCTCACCCATTCATCCTCTGCCAGGTCCCAAGACTTAAGTCTGGTCTCATATTTCAAGCAAAGACAAGTAAAGTCTAGGAGACACAGAGCATCAATAAAGTTTAAATCCTTTTGCAAACCCATGTGCACTGAGGAGAAGGCATTCCCACACCTAGGGCCAGGTGTGCCAGCTCCCTCCAAAACCCTGTGTTCTAACACCAACTGTATCTGAAATGTGCATGCTCAGAGCTGGTGGGAGAGGCTGTGTGTGATTCTGCAATTCAGCAAGCGCTTGCAGCTCAATCTGATGAGTCTTCTCCCAGAGAAGGATGTTGAGACATTCTCCATCGCTTATGGCACCATCTCCCATGATGAAAAAGATGACTGGAGGGTCAGTTGGAAGGGACAAGGAATGGGTTGTTCCATTAATTGACTCCCTGCATGTTTTGGGAACAAACAGAGGACCTTACTTGGAGGAGCTGTCATTCTATTGCCAACACTGAAGATGGGCCCAGGGACTCAGGGGGGGAAAAGAAAGGTCAGGAGAAGGCCTTTACAATGGGTATGTCTGGTACACTGGTAATTACTATCATCTGGGTGCAACAACGGTAGAATGAGAAACTATTTCTTAGTGTACACAGAGCAAAGAAAACCCCTTAAGCAAACACACCAGTAGAACAATTAGATGGTTAATCACAATGTTGGCCATGAGAGGTTTTCTCCATTTTTTCACTTCAAAGGAGCAGTGATTAATAAACAGTGTTAATCTTCTGGAGAGATGAGTCAGCCCCCTACCCATGCTGGGGTTATCCTCACAGTGCTGTTGCTGCTGCTGTTCAGAGCATGAGAGTGCTCCCTGGGGAGAATAAATGCTTCATTTAGCTTGTGGTGCTCCACACCAGATCACACTGCATTGCTCTCCATGGCCTTCCTTCTAGCGTTCCTGGGAAGGCACCATGAATGTGGATGGGGAGGAATCCTTGACTCCTCCTACACACAGAGTGTTCTCCAACTCCAGGTGAAGATAACAGAGGGAAAGCCACTGGACGGATCAGAGGAGCTATGGTAAAGTTCAGAGATTTGGGAATCTCTATTCACCTTTACTGTAGGACAGGAGTAGGTTGAAAGACATCACCGTTCACCTTAGAGTCCACGAGATGAATCCAACACATCCTGCTTTTTATCCAGGTCAGTTAAAGATGTATAGGTGTTGGGTGACAGAGCAGACCAGGAAATGGAGACAGTCCCTCCTTTGTTCATTACTGGCCCTGAAGAAATGTACCCAGACCCAGGAGGAGGTGAGCTCAAGCAGCTGTGCACAAAGGATACTTTGCACAAGTCCTGCCTAACTCTAGAGAGGGAAAGGTCTGATCACAGACATGCTGAGATCACAAAAGACAGATAGGTCCCACTCTTCTTTCCACCCTCAGGAACGCATGCTGGTCCATGGTCAGTATCAATCTATGCCTTTTGCTCAAGGAAAGGGGGATACATCTGTGGGGAGGATGACACCAGAAGCTCAGCCAGCAGCAGACAAACACAGAGTGTTGCTGTTGCCTGTCTCAGGACACACACCGAAGAGCTGAGGAGGAGAAGAGCTGAGAATAGAAAAGGGAAGCCTGAGAGGACCAACAAGCCAGTGTGTGTGTCTCTGCCAATTTAACAACAGGCAGGCCTCCTACAAGGTGAACTCTTTTTCCCCTCATTCACCCTTTGCTTCACGCTCTCACACAAGCAATAGTTACAGAATCTCCTGCTTGGGTTTGGTGAGCTACATCACTGGTGTGCACCTATGCAGTGCCTTTGTAAAGCCACTTCTACACACACCATCCACTATGCCAAAGGCACTGCCACCAAGGTGACACATGCTTCTCAGTCCTGCTCCTGCACTGTCTGTCCTCAGGTGGTCCCACCTGGTCTGAGCTGTTCTACAGGGTGCTGCCAACAAACCAGGTCTTCATCCAGTCTCTCCCACTGTGGAACTGTCACAACCAGTGGAGCAGCACCAATCCATGCCAGCTGCAATACTCGCCTGATGTTCTAATGCTCTCTGTCCCTCTTGTTACCCACAATAACCGTGAGACAGACATCAGGTCTGCTGCAAATTTCCTCCCTGCCTCTGCTGTGAGGGCCCTCAGGTCTTTGGGGCATCACTGCCTGCAGTGCACTTGCTGAGCAGTGCACTCCAGAGGACATTGCACCGCAATGACACTTGTTCCCTTCAGCTGTTCTCATTCTCTTCCTAGGGCTTTTCTTTCTCTGCTGGATCTCTGGGAGGGAAGGAGCAGCCACAGAAGAGCTGGCTCTGCTCAGCAGGGCCTCTTCTCATTTCCTGAGCACTTTTTGACGCGTTCCGTTTGTGACCAAGCTTGGGCTGGGATCCCAGCTGATATTTTAACTTCAGCCTCAATAGATTTCAAACTTCAGCCACTGTAAATAATTCCCTGACATGCACTCCGCCTGCATTTTGGCACTTCTGCTTGTGTGTACAGTATTTTTTAACTTTTTTTTTTTAAGTTTCTTAGCGTTCTCTGTGTCAGCTGTCAAGAAGAAGATGGCATCTTGGTGAAACTGCCTGATCCTTGGTGAAGTCTGGAGACACCAGATTGGTTTGACAGTTCCATGCATAATAACAATCACATTCTCTACTTAACAAGAGACAGATAAAGTGGTGTGCCATGTTCTTGGAGATGTTTACAGGACAGAGAATACTGGAACAACCACATGGCTTCAAACCAGGGAGCAATCAACATGAGGAACCTGGTTTCAGCAGTCATCAAGACCAGAAACTAAGCAGTCTATAAACAAAAAGGGATGCAAAAATTCTCTGTTGTGGTAGTCAACAAGAAATTTTACCCTCTCAGGCTGCTTATTTCTAAGTCTTCTCAGACCTGACTTATGCCTTAAGACATCAGAATTCCTCACTGAGCCTTGCAAAGCACTTAATAAGAATTTATTTAGCTTATGCTTATTTTTACATATGCAGCCAGCTCCAATGGGATCATTAGTGTGTCAAAAGTTTATCAATGCATTGCTAAGAATCACCCAGTCTGGATTTTGCTTAACAAAAGTGAGAGAGATCTTGCACTCTATCTGGTTTTTGTGCTTCTATCATGCCTTTCAGACAGGAAGGAATCCTCTCATACAAAGCACAGATGGCTACAGACCATCTGGTCCTAGCCTTTAGGTACCCCCATGGTGCAGGTAACAACACTGGGGAACACAGCACCGAAGAGGTGCATTAGCCTTCCCCTCACAACCACCTTTCCTAGCCATCACAAGGAGGGTTAGACTCTCTGGAAACAAGGATTCCACAGCAAAAAACAATCAAAAGTGCTGCACATGCCTTTCTTTGGGTATCATCCATCCCGCTGCCTTAACCTTTCATCAGGGTTCCTTTCACAGCAAATAAGAGTTGTGCAGACATCTGAGGCCTCCTTCCAGGCTCCCCCTTCTCCCGGGGCTTGATCTGAGGGCAAAGAGTGGAAATTCAAAACAAACAGTAAACAAAACCAAGCTCTCCTAAGTGTAAGCCACATATTTGTTTGGAAGCTTCTTGGCTAATTTTACTCGCTGTTTCCTGCTCACTCTGGAATTTCTTTTTCCTTTTTTTTTTTTTTTTTCTTTCCCTGACTTGGTTACAAGAAAAACAAAGGGGGGTGGGGGAACCCAGGAAAACATTAAAAGGAAAAAAAAACACTCCATCAAGAATCTCTTGTCCTATGTCAGGGACCTGCTCAGGTCTGTAACCATAGAGTTAATGGACACATCAGGGTAGTATTTTCTCCTCCTGCTTGTCCATCAGGCAAACCTTGTCTGATGGCAAACCCCTTCAA
The DNA here is from genome assembly GCA_013400735.1 of Pomatostomus ruficeps. NCBI lineage: Eukaryota > Metazoa > Chordata > Aves > Passeriformes > Timaliidae > Pomatostomus > Pomatostomus ruficeps. The sequence goes on from VYZT01021181.1 coordinate 9,260, forward strand.
ACATTGCTGCTTCCTCCAGCTTCAGTAGGTAGATCTGTTTATGGATGGCCCAAGCTGAAGCCCCAAACATCTGTAGGACTTGGCTGCAAGTCAAGGTCTGATCTGAGCTATCCTAGAAATTCCAGTTTTGTCTGGCCCAGAAGTTGTTGGCCATCTGCAGAATGGAAATGCAAGTGGAAACCCATCATCACGAGATGGGGGGAATTGGGACTGAATACAGAACCTCTGCTCTTGTATCAGCAGCTTGAGGGTCTGTTAAACAGTCTGTGCCCATGATATTGAACCATTTCCTTAAGGGGATTGTAGAGGAGAAAGGAAGGCTTTTGAGGCAGCTATTTTCAAGCCAGGACTGTGCCAGTCACATTGTGTTACTTCCAGTTTCAGTCAAAGGTCAAAGCATTTTGGTGTCACCTTCTTCATACCTCCTAAAGCTTGTGCTGTCCCAGGTGAAGCTGTCACAACCTTCATAACTCACATTTTTCCATGATGGCAAGGATTATTTGAATTAGGATTCTCTGACACTAAAGAAAATCTCTAAGGTCTGATTTCCTTAAAATTACTAAACAAGAAAGCAACTAACCATACAAGGTGATTTTCCATGCATGTTATAGTTGTTTGCACAGTTAAGACATCACTAACATACAGAGTCAGGAAGAAGATCCCTGTCATTGAGCTGTCATTGTAGTGAAAGCACAGACAGAGCCAGTAGTGTTGAAAATTAAGGGGAATAGAGTGTGCAATGATTTTTTTCCAGGGGTGAAGGGCAAACTGGCAACATATCAATGCCACTCTCACAGGCCTTCCAGAATGTCCTTTACTACATATTTCTGTGTCAATAGCTTCTTTCAAAGTTTGGTCACCAACAAAGAGGTGCAACTGTTTGGTCTGCCTTGGCATTATATGGCTCATGGGTTCTGAAGGAGAGTGCTAACCAAGATCTTTAAAGTACCTAAGCCTTGCAGAAGTTATCATAAGCTGTTTTTCATTCTCCCAGATTCATCAGCAGGGAAACTGAGGCAGCAGGAGGTGATATACAACACAGAGGTAGATGAGAAGAGAATGCCTTGCCCCAGACTTCCAGCCGTTTGGCTTTGCCTACCAGACAGTGTTGGATCCTGGGTAAATAATGGAGCTGTCACACCCAAATGTTATTTTTAAACTACGGGTATTGGGTTTGGCACAAACTCCAGCAAAGCACAGCATGACCAAGGGAGTCCTGAGGAACAAGTGCCCTGCACAGATGGAGCTGCTTTGGGGAAACCTTGTTGTTCCGCTACATTTATGCAATCAGTTGAACGGGAGCCCAGGCCCCAACCTGTCAGCAGCACAAGAGCACGGAGAGAGCCCAAACGAGAAGGACACGGCAGGACGGAGCAGTTGGCTCCACCAGCCGCCACCTCCTCCACCCTGGTGCCCCGGCCCAGGCCGCGCCAGTCAAATCCATAGGGGGGCAGCAAACCCTTTGCAGTCATGGGACTACATTCCCAAAATTATCCTCTTCCACACTCCTCCCTGTGTAGCTGAAGAGCCCCACATACACAGCACCCTTTGGAAGGTCATAATGGACTCTGCAAGCTCAGGGGATGGAAGATGGGCCTCCAAAGTCTCTTTGAACTGGACATGGATGGCCAGTTCAGCTCAGTAACCCAGCTAGAGGGGCACAACGTGTGCCTGAGCCCATCAGTAGGGCTGGCAGGGCTCTGAAACAGCAGACAACACACAGCTAATTTCAGGTTTTGATATGAAAACCTACACTTCCATCTAAGACTGCCAGAACCCTTTTGTGGGTCAATGGATGCAGACTCACTTTAGGGATTTGGGGCATGGAGCATCCAAGATGCTTGAGGCTTTTATAGTTGCACTGGTATGTAACAGCCCAAGGACAGCCACACTGGCTCAGCACAGAGGTCCCTCTAGGTATATATCCAGCTTCCATGGTGGTCAAGAACAGGAATGGAGGAAAGAGCATAAGAAAAAGCACACATGGATTTACTCCAACCCCCAGGATGCTCCCCTGCCTCCAGAGGTACACAACTTCTGACAATTTTATGGTACCCCATGTCCTCATGCTCCCCTCTCACAACTGCAGCTTTGGCACAAAGCAAACCTGAGTTTAAGAAAGGGGCCAGGACTTAGATTTAGTCTGTTCATGTAGACAGAGCTCAGATGAAAAAGTAGGTGAAATTGTACCCCAATGAACACTAACCCCTTGTCAATTATAACTAATTAGCCCTTTAGTGACCCTGAATCTCAGGGCACCGACTTTGCTTTGAAATCCACACTAACTCTGCCCCCCCCCCCCCCCTCAGATTGCTGGTCAACCATCTCTAGAAACTCACATTCATGCTATACTCAGTCACCCAAAAAACAGAGACTGCTTTGCTCTCTGGACAGGTCAGGATGAACAGACTAGAAAGGCACACAGGTGACTTACCCAATATCCCACAGGCAGCCAGTGGTGAAGCTGGGATTAGCTAAAGCATTTTCCACTTCTGCCCTCCCAAGCTCCAGCCCTTTCCTGCTTGATTTTGCATTCTCCACCCAGCTGTCTTTACTGAACAGTGCCTTTTAGGCAGCTGTCAGGTTTGGATGACTATCTCCACTCCATCAAATGGGCTGTCCCCCTCTGTGCTGTTAACCCTGATCTCCCACTGGAGTGAATGAGGAAAAACAAGACAGATAGCTCCATGGCAGCTGGATGGGAGTTCACCTCTCCCTGTCCCTACATGAGACAATATTCTCCTCCTTTTCCCCTCTCCACTTACAGCTTTCCTAGAGACTCTTTTGTCTTCAGCTGCCTCCAGGAAAAAATTTCCTTGTTTTCCCTCTATCCTTCTAAAAAAAGAGCTAGGACTTCCAGGTCCTAATCCCTCCAACAAACTTCAGACACAGGGTGAACCCTAGAGAGTGGTGGACAGGTGACAAACAGATCAGCCCTTGTTTCTACTTTCCTCCTTAGAGGGGAAAAAAAAAAATCTACTTTAAAAATCAATTCTATCCATTCCTTTAAGCTGCTCCATCTTAACACAGACATTTCCCCTTCCTCAGCCCCTGAGCACCCTCTCTGCTTGCCTCCACTAATAACATCCCAGACTAAACAACTCCATCCCCCATTCAGTGGCTCACCTGCCTGCTCTGGCTACCACCTGCCTGAGCTCAGGGAGGGGACACCAGTTGCTAAACTGAACGGGGCTCCCAGAGGGGAGGAGGAAAAAAAATCCTGGGAAGCGAAAAGAAAGGAAAAGGGAGAAGATTTAGTAGCAGGTTAAGAAATGGACCTGCAGATGCAGGGAGATGCAGCCCTAACAGCAGAGGGCCTTATAAAAAGACCTCAACCATGCTGGCTCTTAGCAGAGGGGTGCCTGCCATCCCCAGATTTATCTCAACTTCTCTGCAGCAGTAATCTATCCAGGCACATCTCCTCCCTTTACCTTATAACAGCACAGCATCCTTCCCCCAGGATCCCAAACAGTGAGGTTTAAAAGGCCTTCTGTCTGGCCCAGCTGTTGGATGCCAAGGACAAATGTGGATACAGAGGGGAGACTGCCTGATCCCAACACAAACCTCTGTGATTGGTGCTGCAGCATGTCAGACTAAATGACTTTGTGATCACTCCTGGACATGAGGATCCAAGCACCGAGGGAGGTGATGGGAATCCATGCAGAAAGCTGGCAAAGCATTTGCCTGAAGATACCCAATTTGCAATTCTCCAAAATTTCTCAAAACTGCCCTGAAGAAATATTAAAACAACAAACCCCAAGCTCTGAGGTTTAAATAGCAAAGGTAAGGCTAGATAAAATTTTCCTTCTGTTACTCCCCATGGTGAAGAATGAGGCTAGCTACCTGGTGGATGGAGGGGAGAACAGCCTCCATATCTCAACTGCTACAAAACCTGGGGTTGGATCCAAGAGGAGGGCTGTACAGAGTCCTCTGCAGGAAAGGAAGGTTTATCAAGATCTTTCCTGTCTGCTTGGAAGCTGGTTTCGATTAAAGAAAGAATCGCCACCAGTTCCCTTGCCTTACCCCAGTAACACATAACACACCATCCCTGTTTCCCTCCCTGCCAGTTTGCTCTAATAAAAAGCAGGATTGTGCCTGAAAAGCATGTTGCGCAAAGATGGCCCTGCCAAGCAGTCCAAGAGATGCACTCGCCAAGAGCCAGTCAGACACACGCATACCCAAATCCCCTGCTTGCCTGTAAACAAGACAGATCGCTTTCTCAGCTGCTGTATAGGAATTTCAAGCTGCTGTGGAAGAAACCTCTCTCCTCCTGGGTTTTAGTGCTGTGTGCAAGGTGATCTGGAAGGGCAGCCTTGCAGAACTACCTGTCTTGGCAAATCTGAGGTCCTGACACCTACTGGTCTGTGAAGGCTTTTCATGGATGCCAGTGTTTTAATTTCAGACTCTAACATTTGAATGATCTCCACCTGAACGACCATGCAGGTCAGCACAAAGTAGAGGTCACCTCAGTAACATTCACATGACACATGGCAGAGTCACTCCAGTATTAGAACAACACCACAAATGGTGCAGCAAGACCTTACCATCATATGAAGCACGCTTAGTTAAGTCAAGCACTTAAAATGTCATGCTTCTCAGACACCAGCTATTTAACACGTTTATTATACCAAGAATTACAAAGGGGCTGAAAGGAAAGTGAGGGATGGTTTCCTCCAGGGCTCTCCTGAGTAACTACCAGCAGAAAAGCTTTGACAGAGTCAGTCAGACAGAATAAAAGCCTTGACAACAGCCATTTCCACCATGCTATAAGTTCACAGCCCAGGGTGTAGCATTTGAAAACCATTCAGCAGCATCTGCCAGGGAGAAAAGAGGAGTGAATTCTGCTGAATCCAGACCCAATGCCACTGTAATGCATGACAGCGAATTGAGGAGGCAGAGAACAGCCTCTAAATTATTTGTAACGATATGGGACACAAACATGAAGCAAGACAACCAAGTGGCACGAGACTTCCCTGGTGAGGAACACCTGCACAGACAGCAGCAAGCACCAGGAAAACTTGGCAGGACTATGAGTGCTCCCACCCCAGGCAGGCAGAGGGAGAGGAGAGGGCTGTGAGTCGTGCACACTCCCAAGCATTGCTGCCAGCTCAGAGCAGTCTGCTCTCTCCAGTTGCTAATGGGGCTAAAGTCACTTCAGCAATGCAGAAGAGATGCTCCAGTAGCATATGCCAGCTGCACAGCACATGGACAGACTCACAGGAGCTGTGTCCTCTCACTCAGGGCAGGCAGCAGCTCCTTGTCCCTCAAGGGCCACCAGCAGAGAAGTAGCTGCCCCTAACCTGGAGGTGGGCACAGTGGCTAGGAAGGGCAGAGGCTTGTGTGCAACATAATGGCAGTGCTAGGCACCACCAAAACCAGCATAAAATAAAGAATCATCAGGCAATTTGCTCTGATCCACACTCCTGCCCTGGACCTCAGACCCATGGCAGGCACAGCCCAGCCATGATCAGCAGAAGGCTAAGGGAGAAAGGTTGGAGCAGCCCAACTGCAGAAGCTGTGGGGAGCCAGAGCAGCCTTGAGAAATTGTCACATCTTTCCTTTCCCTTCACTCCTTTCTGGCTTCTCTTCCCCCTCCTCACCAGGATGCATATCTCTGGTCAGGGACAGATCAAAGCTCACTGTCCAGCAAGCCAGCTCTCCTCCCGTGGGACAAGCCCCAAGTCACGCTGCAAAGGGCACTTCCCCCTCCAGCTATCTTGTGCTGCAAGCAGGCAGAAGCACTGGCTCTTGCCTCTCATCTCCCTATTTGATTTTCCTCACACTGCTTCTTAGAGCTTGAAGTTAGTGAACAGTTCGTTAAAAGAGAGGGAAAAGAAGCCATCCGAATGCTTGAATAGCTTTACAGCAAGATTCCCTTGTGGAAAGCATGACTGAACATAACAGGAAAGGTTCTCCCCTGAGAGGTTTTTTAACCTAGCTTTGAAACATAGGTGAGGGTTATACCCTGGGTTTTATTATACTGCCTATAGCAAGGAGTGTTCTAGGAAGTAATCTAGGCATTTCATAGGTGCCTGGTCAGCACCACCAGTTCCACCCATCCAAATATCACAAGACACATTCAAAACATTGAGAGACCAGCTTTAAATAATCACAAGCTCTTTATTATTTAAAACCCCAAAAGACAGACCTTCCTTTCTTTGCCATCTGTTTTTTTGAGGTTTTAAGATTTATGCCATCAAACTCTGCATATATAAAGGCGCAGTTTGGTTGCTTTTTTTCTGAACTCAGACGTACAGATCTCATATAAATCCTTTACCCCCAGGACTTCAGTCTTTGGAGAAGAAAAAACATCAAATACAGGAAGATTGCCCCAGAATTGACAACCCTTGTTGCTAGTTTCCTTCCCAATAAATTTTTTTGCATCTTTCTGACAGCAGGTCACAGGTTGCTCTAATCATATGGCCACAGCTGTCTAGCAGGGGAAAGCATTTGGGACAAGGTTTTGAAGAGGAACACTCATGGACATAGATCAGAATAACAAAGTTGACGTGTTCACCCAAAGTGTATCTCTCTTCTGCTATTTCAAGACACATCATGCATAATAAGATTATGCACACCGCATACATCCTCTTAGTATTTGGGTGTGCCTAATTTCCTCTTGACATTGCAATTGCACCACCGATAACAGGAGAAATCAAGCTGGACTCTGCTCTCACTTCTAATACTGTCCTACCAAAGAGCTCCACAATTGTCAGCCTTATACTGGTACAATCAGTGTAAAATCCACTCTGCCCTGGATAACACTGCTAAATTTGGCCACAAACAGGACACCCACGTGCCTTAAAGAGGATTAAGCATTGCCTAAACTTTGCAGTCTATCTTCAGAAATATAGAGGCGAGCGTTGTAACAAGACCTAGACAGCACAAAGCAGACACATAATGATGTCTCGCTCCATAGGTCAAGGATCCTCCCAAAAAATAGAAACCAACAAGGCTTAGAGTCACTGTGATACCTAAACTTAGTATCAGCCACAGAAAAAAAGCTGTGGCTGAACAGTTTTTTATTTCTCTTTGATATCTGCCTGACTTTCTAGGAGTCACCAGTAACCAGGAGTAATTTATAATAAGCTTTAGGCTGCTCTGATTTATTCCGGGAGCTGAAGCCAGGTGCAAGGAAGTTCAATAGCCAGCATTTCTTGGCTTTCATCGGGGGGAGCAACACACTAAAGATTACAAATCCCCAGTGTGGCATACTTTGGGCTTTGATACAAAGGGCAAAGACAGCATATTCAGAAAGCACGTAAAAAGAATCAGACTTCTTGCAAGTAGGATGCACTAATTGCTTATTGAGAGTCCTTTTTCTAGCTGCAAATCCCTACCCTGGAACAGCATTCAAATCATGCTGTGGAATTAGCAACAGAAAAGTAAAAAACACTGACAAAATTAAGGGTGGAAAACAATAACTTTGATGACTTTCAAAAGGAAGAGAATGAGGAGGGGGTTCCTCATCTATTTTCAATTTCCTGACGTGGCCTGCAAAAAAAATGGACAATCCAAAGTTTGAGTCAGAGAGCAGTACTGCAAAAGTTATTTATTATCATCAGGACCAACTTGAAATTCAGCCACTGGCTGGGCTTTTTCTTACACTTACAAATTGTTCACAAATGAATCCTAATTTTTCTCAAGTGAATCTACAAGTTTCAAAATTATACCCCTGTAGGTTAGGAAGTTCACAAATATAATGGGGCAGCAGCACCTACCTCCCTTTCACTTCTTTGAGTTACTCAGCCTTTACCAGCCCATTGAACAAACCAAGCTGCCCTCTTTGAGCTACTCACATGGCTTCCACATGGATTTGCACTATTTGCTATTCAGGGCATGTGACTGCTCATCTGCACTACATGGTTTGATTCTACAGCGCAAATGGATGACCAAAGACTTTTAATATAAGAACAAGCAAGGCTGAATGATGAAGTCACAGTTCACTTTTTTTTTGGACAAAACAAGCTTTTGTGCTAAAGTTTGCGAAGCCTTTTAGATCCATAAACGTTTTCCCCACTGCCCAAAGGTCATCCACATACTCATAAATAACCAATAATATAACTCTTTGGAGACCAGGAAAGCCAAGTTAAATTGAGAGTTTTCCAACATATGCACGATACTGTTTACTCCATTAGTGCACCAGACCCTGCAATGGAGCACTTGACTCTGTCCCTTCAAAATTAAATAAAAGAAATGAAAAAAAAAAGCAACAAAGAGAAACCAAAATCCATCTGAATGAGTCAGAACACCATATGATGGCTGTCCCCTTGCAGATCACTCTGCAGCATGTGCTTCCACCAGCCTGTATATGAGATGTCAAATCATTCAGTCTATAAACCCACTTTATTATAAATACTAGCATCCTGTCCCGGTGGATTTGAGGTTGTTTTTCTTTTTAAGTTTTAATTCAAGCCTAGCTCCATCAAAACAGCAATGTTACAATATTTCAGAAGCAAGTGGATTTGATTTCAAGCGTGCCAAAAGGCAGAGGGAGGGAAATAGTAAAGAAGAACAGCTAAATCTTTTCGCTTTCTCTCCTCAGCACCATTGCAAAATCTTTCCCCAAAACATGAGAATGAAGTCAAGTTTCCATGTTTTAAACAAATCATGTTGTGTTATTGTACTACACTTCTGCAACAGGGAATATAGGTCAAGAACTTTTGGACCTTTCAGATTTTAAGGTATACAAACTCTGGCAGCATTGCTATCTGTACTTTTCCCTTCCCTGTCTTCCCCCCAATTCTGTTCTCTCCATCCCCGCTCTTTTCTCTCCACTCTGTTCCTTTTACCCTTGCCTCTTGTTTACCCTTCTCCCTTCCCTTCCTTCTTTCCTTTTTCTTTCCATATCCTATCCTAACACTGGAAAGCTTCTACAAGATGCAGCTTCAAATCAAAGGCCCTGAAAAGCTCCCTTATGTTTATTGACACCTTTTCCACTCTCGGGTTTTCATCCAGTGGGATACGAGTATCCAAGAAATGCATATGCGTGTGCAGATGAGCATGCATAAATGTCTGCATGCACATGTAGTGTGTGAAAACACACGAAAAGCGTGTTTGCGTGCTTGTCCTTATGCTTGCAGGTTATTTTATTTTTTTCCCTTCTGCAGCCTTAGGGAAACGTGCAGGCTGGATGCCGCAGGCTGGCTCTGTGCAATATGAAGCATGTCAGAATGAATAATGGGGGCAGGAGGCTCTGCCAGCGGGTCAGGGAACAGCAAGTGCGTAAAAAGGCAGGATTGTCCAAGAAGTACACGCAATATCGGCTGGGGCTCGAAACGCACAGCCAGACAGACACCAAGATCAAGTTGTAGACTCCAAGGCCAGGAGAAGCACGTTGCCCATTTCTGCTGACTCCTCGCAAGGGTGTGAATTGCAGATTGCCACCCAGGAATACCAGTAACTTTTTCCCAGCAATTCAAAGTATAAAAGCACTTAAGCAGATGTTTAAAACCAAGCTGTACCTTGGGCCTTGTTACAGACTGTACTTGGTCTCACTCAGCTGGACAATCAGGGACAGGTCTTCTGCTCATAAAACCCCTTGAGTTTAACAGTTTGCTTGATAACCATTTAGATGAAGATTCAGGCACAATGCTGACACCCAATACAGGGCCATCAGCTGGAAAGGGATGACTGTGTCCTAGTAAAGGGGTGACAGGTTCTTCATGAGACTTTCAAGGGTACTTTTCCTGGAAATCATTTTCATACATACCTTTACTCCAGTTAATGAGAGATGAACATGCTTCACTCAGTATTTCAAACCATTTGAACAGGATATGTTTGAGAGTTCAGCATAAACCTTCTTAGGCCCAAAGTTTGCACGTGAAAGGCTGGAAAAAGCAGTAGAGAAAAACACCAAGGAAAGGTTAGCACAAGAAATAGAGCAGAGAGAAAAATCCAGATGAAAAGATACATTCAGCCTATACGGTATTATACCCACAAAGAATGTTATATGCCAGGAGCTAGAAGTCCCATAAGTGTCAAAATCCAGGTTGTTCACGTAGCAGTAACTGGTTCCCCTGAACATGGTCATTGTGACACAGCCAGTTTTTTCCACAGGACATCCCCAACATTCTTCCCTCGTGCCCATCCAAGTCCAAACTTTTCTGCCTGTCTCCCACAATCTTTGTTCTGCCTGATTCTGTGCAGCTGCCTCCACAACCTAGTTTCTTGTCCTCTAGGACTTGGTTTTTCTTTAATTTTGAACCCCTGCTTACCATCCTGAAGTTCCTTGCCCCATCAACAGTGTCAGTTGCCTTCCCTTCTCACATGTGCACTGCCCATCTCATATCTCCCCTTCCATCCGTGCAATTCCTTTCCTGGTACCAGTCTCCTTTCCCTTCTGGCTTTCAGTAGCATTTCAAGTCCCAGACCTCCTGCTAGTCCTCACTTCCCCCCTTTGTCTTCCCATGCCACACTTGTTGTGTCCAGCTGCTCCCTTTGCTGCCTTTTCCACCACATTCAGCTCCCAGCATTCCTTCTGCATTTGAAGTTTAATTGCACACCTCCTCCCTGCCTCCTGGGCACCACCAGAACTGAAGCCACCAAGACTGCAGGAAAGACAGACTGCTTTTTCACCACCTCCCTGGGATCATGGTGCCATGAGAGTCATTAGGAAGGTTCAGGGATGAAACACACTCTCTTGCTTTTGGGATAAGCACCAGAGTGATGCACTATTCAAGTGGACTCAAAGAATTTACCAGACTCTCACCATTACGAGCAGACTGAGATATATTTTTGTTTTTCTTTTTCTCCAAAACATATAACACAGCTGAAAACAATCAGCTTTTCATAGGAAAAACAGCAGGCTCTTCCTCAGTCTCAGAGGGTTGAATTCATCTGTCTAAAAATGAGGAGTCTGTTTGAAACAATTTTTCTAAACTACTTCTGTCATGAACCCCCAGGATGCAATTCATTTCACTACTATTAGGTACCTATTTTCAGATAGGCTGGTTGAACACCCTCATCTTTCTCCACAGAGGATGGAGAAAGCTTAGTTCAGACAAATTACCTGGAATGAATGTGTAATAAACAGCCAGCACTAAAAAATATGTGAGCTCTACCTCCTGATGATTCCTCAACAACATCTCAGACTCATTCAGAAAGAAGAAATCAGCTGCCTCAGTGAAGTAACAAAAAAAACCCAAACAAACCAAAAAACCCCCCACAAAAAAAACCCCTTGCATTTTGTCTTTTTTCAAACACAGAAGGAAAAATAATGGAATTTTCTCCTCATCTTGTTCCTGGAAATGAGTGAACCATTTCAAATTACACCATCCCAAGAAAAATCAATCCTGAGTCACACATGTGGCACCATAAACGACAGTGAGAACAGTTTGAGATGGGCAAAATCATGAGCAAATGGATACAGAGTCTTATGATAAGTGTTGAACAACCTCCCAAGAGATACTAGTCCCATTTACACCTCAAGTAGGATACGAGGAGGCAACTCTCCCTTGCTTTGATTTGCAATTTTGCTTCAATGTCACCTCCATTTCCCTTCAGAGAGAAGGTGGTGTGAAGATGGTTGTATCTTCCTTTAAACAATTGTTCCTTTAGAGGGGGGGATGGGGAAGAGAAAGGAGAGGCAGAGTTGCTAAAAAACTTGGAATTCAGTTACAGGAAAAAATGTCCCTGAAAAGCAACTTTCCAAAGCCAAGAGCTTCACAGGATTCAACAGCTCTTCCAGGGCTATAGGATATACAGATACATATCACTCACACTAACATTCTGTAGGCTCCAGACTCCACCAAATTATCAGGCAGGCTTTCCAACAATTAATGAGGGGGCTGTCAAATATTTAAAAGAGAGCACAGTGACTCCTTCCAACACAGCCTGCAGAGGTGCACAGCACATCTGCATATTTCAGCACAGGGAAAAGAGTGAATTTTGTTTCTTGTGTGAAACTAGAAGATAGTAAGACCAAGGAAACAACATTTCTCCTTACTCCCTTCTGAGCTAGGTCAGTACAGTAAGTAACAAAATGCAACACTGCAGGCCCACCCCTGCCTTCAGCTTCACCAGGAGAGGAGTTCTAGCCTTAACCTCGGGCTTTCTGTTGACAATGGCTTTGCCAGATACTTGGCATTGCTCCGCAGCACTTTGGCCCATTGGCAACATGAGCACTAGCCAGGAGAAGCTATGGGAAACCTACTCCTCAAATCAATTCAAAAGAGACAAAGAGCAAGAAAGAGCCCACTTCACTGCCTTTCTGTGCATGGAGATGGCACCAGGGATACCCCAGAAAAAAACCCCAGCCATGGTGGCAAGTCCTAACCATGTCTTCATTGGGTATCCATCCCTTGTTACCAGTAGGAAATGGAAAGTCCACAACACGCTGGGCACTTCTGGATGCTACCAGACAACATCAGACAGCTTTACATATGCCTTGCCAAGGCAGGACAGCCCAGACCTTCAACAGCAGCTGCTTACGACCTGCTCTGGCAGCCAAGACTCAGCTCCCAGCCTTCTTAGCCCTTCTTAAAACCACAAGTGGTCTCCTTCAGTAGGAAGGCCTCTGTAAGGGACACCTGACAACATTAAAGGAGCAGATGGAGAGCCCACAAAATCCTTAGATGCTGGCTCATGACAGGTTTGAAACACTTCTTCACAATAACAGAGCAAGACAACATGTGGGTAGGTAAAAGTCCAGAGAGCTGTGTTGGGTGAAAGCAGTAGATGCCAGGGAGAAGGGAACACTCACCAACGTGACAATCTTGCAACTAATGAAAAAGCTTTGGATATAACCCTTACCAAGAAATCCTTTTTGGAGGAATAAACCAGTTCTTTTAGCAGGCTTTCTCTAGCAATCTTGGCTCTATACTCTGTGGCTGGTCCAAAGCATTTGCCTTGGAAGATGTGGCTGGCCTTTGACAATCAAATTACTAGACACTTCAGGTTTTAAGAAGGGCTAAG
>VYZT01021181.1:22189-54928 GCA_013400735.1 Pomatostomus ruficeps
CACTGTGCTCCAGGGCCTATGAGCTCCAACACCTCATGCTTGTGGCTTGGTGGAACGTAGGTCTGCTTATAGCAGCCACACTCTGCAGCCTTGCTCCCCCTCCCTGTAATCCCATAGCCTCCAGAGGAACCCTCTTTCTGACTCACAGCAGACACTTCTTTTTCTCTTCTTTCTCTCTCTCTCTTTTCCCCTGCACAGTTTGCTGACTAACATTCAGAAAGGGGGTTTTACCTCCCAGAAAACAGACAGGGCATTTCCCCAGGGCTGCCAGCCGCAAGCATGGGATAACTTCCATTCCTGTCTCAACAACCGGTGACAAGGTGTGGGTGTGTGGGGATAGGGTGGAAATCACCGGAATGCCACAGCTATTCTTCACACAGTGCAGCAAGCTTTCACAGGCTCTGCCTGAGAGGCACATACAGGCCCACATGGTGCGATGTGGGACCTGACCAAGAGCTCACAGGGCCATCAAGAGGGTGTCTCTAGATCATAGTTTTCATGGTACCCTCCAGGGCAGCACAGTCCATCCTCTTCCCAGCTCTGCTGGCCATTTTTCTCCCTGACTTTGGGAGAGATGCAGAAAGGCTAGATCAGCACTTACCTTGCTCAAAGGCACTGGTTGCTCCCCTAAAGGCAAGCCCAGATCTCCCTTCACCATGCTCTTAGAGTTGCCTGGAAGCAAAAGAGCCATATGCTATGCCTATGTCTTACTTTTTGACATCTTCAAGCCTTCCCGTCACAGATCTGCCCTGGTTTTTATGTCCTTCTACACTTCCCTGAAAGGAATTGTCATTATGCAAGACCACGAGGCTGTGGGAAATCCAACACACTCATTTTAAAAGGCGGGAGCAACATCTTTAAGGTGTTGGGGTTTTTTGTAATTACTCCAAACTCTCCTTTGTATGAACTCTGGGTCAGAGCCTCCCTACTTCACTTTGCTGAAGTCAGGGGACCCTTCTCATTCTCCAGAAACTGTGCAGCTTGCTTCCCACACCACTGTTGGGGAAACTTGTCCAGTGGAATGGATAAAAACTCAGCAAGGGCACAACTGCCACAAAGCAGGGGAACTCATGGAGTTTTGCAGCCAAGCTCCATCATGATTGTCACGGGGCAGGTCACTGTCCTGAAGGTCACCCCTTGATTCTGTTCTATCCAGAGCATACAATGAGCTGGAGGCAGAAAGAGATCTCCACCCATTCCTACAAGGGCTTAATCCTAATCCCTGCACTACCCTACTAGAGGAGCACAGGCTGCAAACAAGAGGCTGTCGGGAGAGGACTCCCCAGCCACACAGTGTGGGCATCTGTACTGCAGGGAGGCTATTCCTCCTCAACAACAACCACCACCAAAAAAAAAAACCAAACCCCGTAATTTTTCTCCTTCTCCCCCTGCTCCTCCCTCCTTCCAGAAAGTCTTGGTTTCATCCCCCTGTGGAACAAAAACAAATGCTCTAAACCGCAACATTTTTCACAAACCGGAATTTCTTGCAGTCTGGCCAGCCTTGGTGGATCAATACCAGGCATTTCTTTCCTCCTCTGCTCTGGCCTTTCCCTTCCAAGCCTCCTCCCCACCCCCCCACCGAAGGGAATAAGGGAGCCGGAGGTGTTGAACGGAGGAGTCGGGAACACTCCAGCTTGGTTTTAAAATGGACAGAAAAAACACTGGCGTCAGCCGGAGCACCAGGGCAGGCGCTGAGGCCTTGTTTTGGATTTTGCAGAGACTGTCCCTGGGGAGTGCTGTCTTTTTTTTTTTTTAAATGCATGGTTTTGTTTGTAAGTTAAAAGTCGCGGGATTTGCAGTCTTTGAAGCATGGTCAGCCTGCCAGATGGAATTAATCAGTGCCTTTCTGTCGGAAATCCCAGGCAGATGAAGCGGGATGGAAGGACAGCATTTTTCTCATTTACCAGGAAACCCCCTGCGTTGACACCCACAAATTCAGCCAGAGCTCCGCAGGACCCAAAAAGCAGGCAAGACTGAAGGCAGGAAGGCAAGCAGAGGCCCAAACCTTTCATGTGCATAGATCAGTGTGGCACCACTGAAGGCAGTGGCCCCCAAGCAGATTCACACTGCTCAAGATCCAGCCCAGATGTTTTTGCTGGTCCTTGCCTGAAGATATAAGATGTCAGCGGAGTTTCCCCTGCTTAAAAGTGGTGCTGAATTTGGCTGTCCCTGCCTCTGACTCACACCATCTTTCCATTTCTTCCCACCATGGCCTGTTTCAAATCTTCCTATTTGTGGACTCCTCACAGTGAGCACTCTCACTCCCAGGTGAGGAGTCTCCTTCTCTCATCTTCCTGAGTGAGCTTTTGTCTTCCTTCACACACACCCTCAATCTTACATCTAAGCCCAAGAACCCAAGTGTCATCTTTGGCATTTTACCAATCAATTTTCTCCTCTCCTATTTGTCTCTTTCCTGAGCCCACCATTTGAGTGGGGCTCAACTATTCAACCACTGAGTCTCTTTCCTGAGCTCCCCATGTCTCTGCTAAAAGCTTCAGGTCATTCCTCAGGCAGTCCCCTGACAAAATTACACTCTGAGAGCATCCACTTATTTCCACATCATCCAAAACACTACCCAAGAGAAGAGTTAGTACCGCTTGTTCCAAACACAAAATGTATGGATGACAGCCCATCATAAAAACATCAATGGATGTGGGAAGAGTTCATGAGTGCTAGAATGGAACTGACAGTCTCCTTACAAGAGACCAGAGCTAATCACTCACCAGCTGACACCTCAGCTTCATTTCTCACATGGGCTGGAAGGGGCAGAGAGCCTTGCTGTCGTGCACACTGATGCTATCAAAGCAATCATACAGAAAAATGCATAGAGACAGTACCTTTCACCTTTGAACTCTCCAAATCTCTCAGCAGCACGATGGTTATAGCATCAGGGTGGTCCAAGAAGCACATCACCTAAGTGACCAGAGTCACTTGAGGAGTGGATGGATCTCTGTGACTGAGGGATGGATTTCAGTGATAGATCTCTGAGCAAGGTCTTTTTTAACAAGGCAAGAGGCAACAAGCATATGCAATTTATTACTGGTTTTATAATAAAAAGCTGAATAACCAAAATCAAGGCCAGTTTTTGAAAACTTTTTTTTCAAAAGCCTTGCAACTTCTCCACCATCACACTAGCAGCAGCCAGCCTGTGGGATAAATGCTGACTATCCGCAGCCATGAACATCTTCCTTCCAGCTCCTATCACCATCTATACCAGGTCCTCTGAAACCCCCAGTACATCCACACAGTAACACTGCCCTGTAGTGATTAAATGCAGCTCCAGCCACCACAAAGTCAGCTGCACCACATGAAGGTAAAAAACAATGCCAAAGAGCTGTAACCAACTCACAGCCATTGACAGCACTGTTCGTGGTACTGGTGAACACCATGGAAAAAAATGAGATCAGTCAAAGCAAACAAAACTTATTTCCACCACTCAGAATACATGGCAACTCAGCAGCTCCATCCAGGAGCTGTTATTCCATCAGGTCTATCCATGAGACCAAGCTGCTGCTTCTTCAATTCCTTGCTCTACATGGTGCCTTCACTGGGCCCCTGTTGTGCCACTGCTGGAGCCTGACTAGTTCTGCATCTTTCAATTCTGACTCAGAGCACAGACAACTGTTTCAGGAAACCTCAATCTCCAAAACACCAAAGCAGATCTCCAAAGGAGGAAACTGCGCAGCTGCCACCTGGGCTATTTGTTACTACACGAGTAAATGCTGAGGCTTGCTCAACTGAGCAAGAAATGCATGCTTGGGGTGGGTAGACCAGAAGCTGGACTCCTACCTTTTGGTTACATTCTAGCTGCTCAGAGAGACATGCCACTGCAGAACACAGCATTTGGCTTTCACCCACCTCACATCTTCCATCCACCTTGCAGCCTCCTGAACAGCCTGGCCCCACACATACAAGGAGTCACAGAAGCACAGAAGGAGTAAGGTTGAAGGGATCACAGAGGGTCATCTGGTCCAACTTCCTTGCTCAAGCAGGGCCATCCCAGAGCACATGGCACAGGATTGTGTCCAGATGACTCTTGAGTATCTCCAGCAAGCGCGACTCCACAACCTCTCAGGACAATCTGTTCCAGTGCTCAGTCGCCTGTACAGAAAATAAGGTCTTCCACATATTCAGGTGGTATTTCCCGTGCATCAGTTTCTGCCCATTGCCTCTTGTCCTATTGCTTGGCAGCAGTGAGCAGAGCCTGGCTCCACCTTCTTGACACTTCCCTTCAGATAGTGACAGACATTGATTAAGACCTCACTCAGTCATCTCTTCTCAAGACTGATCTGGTCCATCTCCCTCATCCATTCCCCATAGGAGAGATGCTCCAGACCCTTAGCCATCTTTGTAGCCCTCCACTGGACCCACTCCAGGAGCTGCATGTCTGTTTTGTACTGAGGAGCCCAGAGCTCAGCACAGTATCCCAGGTGAGCCTTCACCAGGGCTGAGCAGAGGGGCAGGATCATCTCCCTCAAACTGCTGACAATGCCTTCCTAATGCACACCAGGATACCATTGGCCTTCTTGGCTACAGGGACACACTGATGGGTCATGGAGAGCTTATTGTCCACCAGGACTCACAAGTCCATGTGCCTGCAGTGGGGAAAGCTACACCTGGGCAGGGGCTGCCTTTACCAGCCTGCAGAGGGGCCCACATGGCCTTTGTTTCATTGCTGCAAACAGAAGGGGACCACAAAGACCAGGAGTGATTTAATTTACTGGGGGTCTGGCCCCATTATGTACCACTCTGTGCATATTTAAGAGATGCTGTGAAGCTGCCAGCATGGCCCGCGGCTGGGCAGAACATGAGTAACCCTAGTTTAGAGGAAGAGGCAACAAAAGAACTGAAGAGAAGTCTGAAACCAGGAAAACAGGCTTGTTTATGAAGCCAAAAAGAGAGTGCAGCATATTCCAAGACCGAGGGAATTTTTCTCGCAACATTATTTTGCCTTGGCTACCTGGCCACTCTCACATAAACAATGGAGACACACCAAGAGAGCAAGGAGACTTCACAGAGGTTATAAAAATATCACTTGTGTAATTAGACGGAATCAAAACTCATGACTTTCTGGTTGGAAGGAATGCATGTGTTTCCCCTCTCATTTCTTTTTCTCCTCTTTTCAGTTTTTTTTCCTCATAAAAACCTAGATAAACAAAAGCCCTAGGATATTGGATGGTTCCTTGCTTATTGTTTTAAAAGCAGAAAGAACAACAACAGCAACCACCGTGGTGAGGAGGAGAGTCTGAGACACTGCACAGCCCCTGTTTTTCTCCATTTGCAGGAGCTCTTGTTCCCCTTGCTCTGCCCCGCACAATGCCCATCCACATGTCCTGTCCCAGGACAGGATGAGACACCTTCCCGTTGTTCTGTGCCTTCCCACTGTTCCCACAGCCACGGCGGCACTCTGTCAATGGGTCAGATATATAACTGACTGCTGCAAATTGGATTCGCATTCCTCCCTCTCTCCTCGGCTTCACAGGCAATTCGCTTACTGCCTCCTTACAGACAGATAACTGCAGACAGAAGAGGTGAAAAGACACCCCTCTGGACACCCTTGCCTGCCATGACTAGTTCATGAACTCTGCAAGGCAGGGACTTCCCACTGCCATGCACAAGGAGCCCATAGGACTGCGAGACGCCGCCTGGAAGATCACCCCCACACATTCTCATTCACGATAGCCACCAACCTTCACCCACTTTCTGAAATGCTTTGGATAAAAAGCATGAGTGTTGCCAGCTTTCAGCTTCAAAAATGTTGTGTGTGGCCCTAGAACAGAATGATATAGGCTTCAAAATAATAAGACTTAACCAACTCAAAAGTATTTGGAATATTTTTCATCTGTTTTCTTATTTGGACCCTCGAGGCTTCATATTTTCAAGTGAAGTTGTTTTCTTCCAGGATCAAGAGAGCTGGAAATGCTAGTCTGAAAAAATAAAAATAAATAGAAAGCTGAGAATCTCATTCAGCCTCTTGATTCCAAGAGCTCAAATAAAGACCACAAGTCTCAAATAAAATCCACAAACATCATAAGCTTCACAATGATATTCAACAAGAGATGCCAATGTTTAGAAGCATGAAATGATAATTCCCACCTCACTGGACCTGGTTCTATTTTCTTTTTCTCACCTCAAATTCAATGACTGTTTTTCTGTTCCTATAGGGACTCTATTTCTAGACAAACAAATCAATGTCTTACCATACATCAGAGGGTGTAATCCTATCTATCTGCTAATTGCTTTTCAAATTCTTTAGTCCTTGATGCTTCATGAAAACAAACAATTCAACGGAAGAAAAAACACAAGTAATAGTCTTAATGAGAAAAGCTGCATTGAGAGTTCCACATTTATCCCTTCTGTTAGTTTACTACTGCTCAGCCAGCTCTTGTTCTCTCCTGAGCCAACAGAATAAGGGTATAGGGACAGGGGAATGGAGGGCAAACTCCTAGGAAACAAAGAGACCCTGAGTGGGAGAAACCCCAAGCTCTTCTGAGCCTCCCTACCCTTGAGGGGCTCAAAACAAGACAGTGGTTTTTGCAGGAAGCTTCAGGCTTCCCAGCCCTGCCGAGGCTGGGATTTTGCTGCCGATTTGCTTTTTCTTTTCTCTTTTTTTGCCCAATTATCATAGATAAGAAACAAAAAAAAACCTACAAAACAATTCACATTTAGTACAACAAACTTCCTTTTTTTTCTGTCATCAGAGTAGCCAAAGTTTTCTCTTAGAAAAGGGCTTAGAAAAATGGTGATCCCTGCCTCCTTCATATATCTGCTGTAAACACATTCTAAAATCATGCTGTTTTCCTTTGGGGCACATTTGGCAGTATACTGATAAAGGACCTCCACTGAGAGGGACATAGAGACATACACTTCATTTAGGTGACTGTATGTAGACATATAATCACTGCCTTCTAGAGGTGAAAGCAAGAAAAGATAGTAATGAGACACACTGTCTCCAACTATTCAAATTCAAGCAGCTTCAACTGCTCTCAAAAGGTGTTGATCCAAAGAAAACATGAAATAGAAGTCAATGGATCTGAGTGGAAAATATTATAGCAGTCAAACAGGCTGCTCCAATAACACTACCTCTACCCACAGGTATGTTTGAAGGGGATGGGGAGAGAAGGGCAAAAGAGAGAAGGTTCTGTACTGAAGATCTGAGAAGTTTGGGCTTGTTTGGTCATGAGGTTTTTTCCTGCAGAAATCCCTACCACTACTAGGGAGCTGCACAAGTCCCAGAATACCAGAGGCTGATGGGAGATAGAAATATCCATCATGAACTGCTACAGGCAGCCACAGAGCCTTCCCATAAATCACTGCAAGCTCAAATTAGGGTCATCCACATATAACAAGGTCATGGCCCAACCATTTCTGAATGTTCATGGCAGAGCTGTGATGATTGAAGTCGTGCAGCATCGCACTCCACTACTGGTCATCTATGCCCACTAATCCTCAGCCTCTTGCCAAGGGGCATCCCTCTGGGTAAAACAGTCATGTGCAAAAACTTGTTCCACAAACAAATCAGAACAAATTTTAGGGCTAAAAACCTAGTTTACAGGCTCTGTCCAGGGAGCAACAAAATCAGTTTTGCAACTAGTAGAAGTCATCCTCTTTCTAATACCTTCACACACATGCACAGAGGCGCACACACCAAGCCAGACACCCCCCTGCACATGCCACGTGTTTGCATGACGACCTCCAGAGAACAACTCCCCAACAACCTCCGGGATCCATCCACCAGCAGAGATGGCCAAGACACTCCACAAGTAGAAAAGCTCTGCTTGTGCAGCAAGCAAGCACAGCTGCTGCAGCAATGGCATTTTAGCAGGTCAGATCCAAGTCTGGAAAGCAACATTCCATCTTGACTCATCCCTGCCTGGGGGGTTAGCAGTTCACAAGGGGCCTGGTAGCATGAGGCTGCAATAGTCATGCAGCACATCTGCTCCGTTATCTCAACACATGGACAGCTCCCACTAGTATGATCCACCCCTTATTTTTATATCCACCAAAATACATCAAATTCCTTCCTTCCCCCTTAGAAATCCAGTGCTGGCCTAGCTCACCACCTTCTTGTTGGACAGCTCAGTCACTCCAAATTCATCCCGCCAATGTTGGTGAGAGATGAAACCAGATCCTGGGGTTCCACAGCCAAAAGCTGGTCCCCCTCCAGGTCCCTGAGAAATCCTTTGCGGTCGCAGGGACGTCACTGCTGAGGTGGGATCTACCTCAGACTGGGGAGACTGCCTCTGGTTGTTATTAGCTGTACTAAGGGTTCGAAGGACACGGAGGCTTCAAGCCAGCTTCTACTCCAAAATGTAAAGATCCTACATTTGCAGAACATGCATCTGGCCTTCATTAATTCTTAAATGGTCCAATGTGGAATCAGAGTGGGGGGCAGGGAGGGAGCTAACACACTCCACACTGAACAGGGGACATTTAGGCAAAAGGATGCTTTGCTTTGAAGAGGTTTCTGATCAGGGAGTGTCTTATCCAACAAGCACATGTTGAAGCATCAGTAGGACCATGCATGGCCCTGAGTGCTTGTGTGAGACAGATAGCCTCTAGCAAGGGCTTGGCCTCAAAATTTATCATGGTGGTCATCACACACCTTAGGATGGTACCCAGGGGGCAGGCCAAGCAAGGAGACTGGAAATTCAGCCATGAAAAGGTGATGAGGTGGTCTTTCACTCTGCCAAAAGGAGGAACTGGACTCAAACATATTGACAACCCTTCAAGAGGAGATTTCAGAGCATGGGTATGCTGGAGAAATGAGGTGTGAACATTCATCCTTTCCTCCACATGGCTGGAGGCATGAGCATCTTTCCCCAAACATCTGAGAATAAACAGGTAATTACACAAACACACTAGAAAGATCTATGTTTCCTTCAAGAGGGAAGAACATCCCCTGTCTGGAAGACACAGGGGTGGCAGATTGATTGAGAGTCTCGGTCTGGCTCATGAGAATCAGAGTCCATCTGCGAGCGTGGCAATGAGTGTACATGGAAGGGTGATTCAGCACGTATGAATTTCTAGACAGGTGGGTCGCTGAGCATGCAGCTGAGCGTGCTTGTGTGGGCAGCAAAGCACATGGCAGAATATCAGGACACAAGCAGCCTGTGGATAAACAAGTGTGTCGGAAGTGAAAGGACACAGCAGAGCAGGGGACATGTTTGAAGGAAGAAGTCAAGAACTGTGCCAGCCTCTATCTTCCTTTAAATCTGGAACATTTTGCTTTGCTGTGGCACAGTGGCCTACAGGGAGAAGCAGTCTGTATCTCGTTGGTGGCATCAAATGGTGACATTTGCACTGATTTGGTGCTCAGAAATGGGGCAGACCTTGGGTTGACCTGACCTCCAAATGAGCAGAATGGGAGCTGTGGAAAATGACACTGTAAACAGGAAGGCATGAGATAAATAGATGGGGAGGGAAGAGATCCATTTAAAGTGGCAGCTGCTTTTTAGCTTCATTTCACCTCTTCTGCTCAGCTAGAAATCAAGGCCCCCACCCTTTTCTGCTTGTCTGTCAGAATGGCATACACTTATCACAACTCTTTCCTAGCTGATGAAAAGCTTGCTGCATGCCCCTGTTAACACCACAGCTGAAGTTGTCCAGGAAACTGGGCAGAACATGTCTACATGCTCCAACAACTTGAAGGAGAAGACTGGGTACAAGGTTTCCAGCTAGCTCCTGCCTTAGGAGAGCCAAAGCTGTTAGATGTAACACAACAATGCCCAGTGATCTCCCTTACACCTCCTCCACGGGAGATTGTGCTAGATGCTGAACAATCACGTGATGTAAGATGAGGCCTCCTCCTAAGCATTTAGGGCAGTTAGAGGCAACAAAATACATCAGGGAGGAGTGACCAACTCCAAGTGATGTAGTCTAGTGGAACAGAGGGAAGAAGAGGGAATAAGTTCTCTTCTAGCTCCATCCAGGGTTAGGTGTCTCCAGGAACTGAACCCTGCTCAGCATCAGTCCAACCTCAGCTTCTGCACGCTGCAGTCTGTGCCTTCTAGAGACAGTACTCTGCTCTGGTGGTCTCAAAAGAGAGATCTGCCTTTAGTTTCTGCAGCCTGATGCAGCTTCAATTTTAAGCCACTTTTAACACAACAAATCTACATTTAGATATTAGACATCCACAGTTCTGTCCTTCCACTCCCAGGTCACGAACACGCTTTTCCCAAGCTGATGGCCTAACAACCAGTACAAAAGAATGGAGAACCTTTTGGTCAGCCTAAGCAGTTTTGTTTCCTCCTCAGAACTGGATGTTCCTTGCCTAGAATGAGATTTTAGCCCTGCAATTTCTGATCACTCCTGCTGGCAACTGCCTTTCCCTTCGCTCAGCTCTCCCCTGATCTCTTCCATTAGGGAAGTGGCAGAAGGCTGTGCCCTACATTTCCAGGGCAAAATATTGAACTGTCACAGGACAGTGTAGAAGGGATAGGCCCCATTTATCTGGAGCGAAAAAATACAAAGCCAAACTCAAGCAACTCAGCCCTGTTACAGAAACCCAGTTAAGTACACAAGCTAAACAAAACACAATTAGGTTTCCTTTGGCCAGCCTGGAACATATGGTATTCGTCAGGCAGTCGTGTTCCTCTCTCAGTTCTGGCAGGAGATAGCTAACTTGTTCCAAGCACTGAGAAAGCTCCTGGAAAGTCAGCATGCTGAGCAAACTTTTGGAGGGGGGCTAACTGGGGATATAACAGCTCACACAGACACAGATTTGACAGCATTTCTTCCACATTGTTCAGTGCAGCTCTAGGTTACAATGCCTCTGGCTTTAGGACAGTCCTGGTTCACGTTGTTCCCAGCAGTATTGCATCTGTAAGTCCTCATTTGCTAAGCTCACACACAGTTTGGGAGTTGAGGGCTCCTATCGAGTAGGAAGACAAAGGTGTGGAAGGAAGAGAGGTTCCTGTGGATTTGGGCTCATTAAGAAATCCTAAAATGACAAGTTGCTTCAATGAACAGCACAGCAAGACCTTTTTTACGCTACCTTTCCAATGCAGGCTGAAAATGGCTGCTGCCATCCCAGAATGGATTGGTGATCAGTTCCCCAGCAAGAAAATGACAATAAGTACTGTGGTGTCACAGAGATTGGTGGCTGCAGAAAGGAATAGCCTCTGAATGTGGTCATCTACCAGAAAACTGCTTGAGGAGTCTGGCTCTGTGCTAGGAATAGTCTGCTCTGATGCAGTTTACAAAGCAGTTAGCAAAGAGCTGATTCACAGAGAAATAAGCCCATGTTTTAATACTAGGAACTGGAAACTGTGCTGCAGTACAGTAATATCTGCAAAACAACTGCCACAGCAAAATCAGTGGTCTGTGGGAAAAAGAAGCTGATTAAGGGCTATTGATTTTTTTCAGTTTCAGACCAGAAGTGAGCAGAGTGCTTCCCACTGCACAACCTAGGCCTGCATGAGATTTTCAGCTGTTTTTTGAGTCCTCATAGTTCAGCCTCATCATTGCCAGGGCTTGTCTGATAGCTCTTGCATAGGTTTGCTTGGTCTGCTGGAGGCCTTTTGTCAGCAAGGAAGCCAATTTATTCCCTCTAGCACAGTTACAAGCCAGCACTGCCTCCATGTTTCTGCACTACCTTTTATCTTCCCATACACAGTTGGCCTTACTGCATATCTATTTCTCCCCTATCCAGGTTGATGGAAAGCCTGGTTGGCTCAGTCCACTACAGCCTCAGCCTAGTTTTCTTCAGGCAGTGAAAAAGTGGGAAATGTGGTTGTAAAGTAGAGCAAGAGGATTTCTTCTGATCATTTCTGTGCTAGTTGGCCCACCTCTTTGTTGCCAGAGTCTGGCTTCCTTCCTTGTTTTCCTGCTAGGCACGGCCATTCTTGTTCCTTCATTGCAGAAGACTAGTGTACTTCAATTCCCTAACACATGGCTCTTCAGTGACATTCTTGCCACATCAGTAGCACTTCAGAATTACATGAGCTTTTTCACCTGCTCCTTGTAATCCTATACTCTTTGTAGCAGGAGGTATTCCCTCATTTCCATTTCCAGTTTTTTGCCGTCCAAGATCTGGCTTAGGCAATAAGCTTCTGTATGTCCTCACTGCATTCACCATTGACCCACTTGTCAAGTTTACTGGAAATAAATGCATTGGGAAAGCATTTTCCACCCTTCTGGGTTGCTATTATGAACCAGGCACACTTGCCATGATTACCATCTATGTGCTGGGGCACATCAAATACTGACGTGCTTGAAGAAAATTTCTGCATCTGTTTCTCTTAAAGGACTGCTTAGCCCCATCATGTTCAAAAATTTTGCTGTAACTCACAGCTCCACTGTGGCATTTCTTTGGGATTATCCATGTGCCCTTGGTCAGCTCATCTCTTCCACACTCTGGCCTAACAGACATGTTGCTCTTGCTCTACCTTAATACCAACAGGAGAGATCCTCCACTGAGGTTAATGGGTATAGCCCACTGCTCACAATCATTTTTGGCATGAGCTTCACAAAGGCAGCCAGACAAGCCACCTGCCCTTTGCAGGGAGGGAATAACTGAGTTTTGGTCTTGGGAACTGAAGATTCTACTGCAGCTTCCTCCTTCAAGAACATCATCTATCACCCCCTTAGGAGCTCTGTGGAATGAAGCAACAGTGCATCACCATCCGCTCCCCACAGCAAGGAGACAAGTGTGGCTGGCTTTTGTTCTTATCCACATTGCAGACTTCAGTGGAGCCTGGTCACTGAGGGCCATTCATCTCTTTTGCTCTCAGGTCCTGCTCTGCAATACCCTACTGGGCTTTCCTCATCCATCATTACTGGCAATTTCATCTCTGTCCCTTGCAGGGCACTTCCTCCCCTTGCCTTTGAATCAGAGGGGGTTTCTTCCCCTTCCTCAAAGGAGCTTGTAACATTTACTGCATGGTATTGGAATCTCTGGACTGAACCAAGTCACAGTTCAGCAAAATTAGACTGTTTTCAGCTTCCTCACAGTAGGAAATTGGTTGTACTGCAGCTGTCTGTTTTCCGGTTTAAATCATCCCATCTTCCTAAGACTCTCTCCTAGGTGGCAGAATAGCCGAGGCACATGGCTTCTGAAACAGGAGATGGCAGTTGCCAAAGGTCGTTTGCAAAGCCATTCAAAGCAAGAGGGGACTTCACAATGTTTCCAATCAGTAAGCAGAGTAATAGCATTTGGCTCCTTCCTGCAGTCTCCCAATATCTCTCATTAACACCAGTTTACTACTGCTCCTCTGGGAGCAGAGTGAAATTTCTCTGGCTTCCAGGATGGAGCTTTCTAATGCAAACCTGGTGCAATGTCCCTGCATGCCCTATTCCAGGCTATATGAATTCACCAGAACCGCAGCAGGCCACAGCACCCCCTCGGCGCGCTACTTGCGGCACCACAGAACTCCTTGTATTATTTAGGTTATCTTACACGTTGGAAAGTATCACACAGTATTTTACAGGTCTTCAAAACTGTTCAACAGGTAAACAACAAAACCATACATACACAGAGATCTCAAAGGGCACCATTATGTTGCCTAAGCCTGTGCTGACAGGCTTTCAACCTGCCATGCATCCAGAATTCCTCCCCTTCCTTGTTAGTTCATTGAAGCCACACGATTTTACATGAAAGAGCATGGTGCCATATATTCAGGGCTGCCCAGCACGGGTTACTCATTGGCACGACGCAGACAGGCACAGCAGACAAGCTGCTCTTTCATGCCGCAGTGAGGGGAGCTCTCAAAAATGGAGATGTGCAAACATATGCCACGTTTGTTTTCTTGTACTGGCATTACTCAGTAGTATCTGCCACGGGGCAAGCACTTCTATGCTGTGAAAACACCTAAGCGTGAACATTATTTTTATGTACATAAACAGAAGAATTTGACAGCCTGTGTTAGCCACTTGTAAATGAGTGTGCCCACCTCGCTTGAAAAGCTGGCACAGCATGCAAGTAAACTTAAGCATAATAAAAAATAATAGGAAACAGACAGGCAATAGAATTAAGAGCAGCAGCCAGCTGGGATCGTCTAACCAGTGACATCAAGGGATTGCTGAGGTAATACACTGATGGGTTTTAAATTAACTGTAACCACTCAGGAAAAAGATCTAGGCGTCACTGCGGACAGCTCAATGAAAACATCTGCTCTGTGCACAGAGGCCATCAGGAAAAAAAGAACCAAAAAATGTTAGGTTGAATAGGATAAAGAACAATACCAAAAATGTTATAAATGCCACCACATAAATCAATGACACATTCACACTTTGAGAATGAGCTGAAGCCCGCTCGCCCATTTCAGAGCGGGGATAACAGGAACAGAGGCCAGAGAAGGATGCCAAAAAATCACAGAAGGGTTTCCAAGGTCATTAGAAGGAAAGATTAAGATCCAAATGGTTCAATAGCTCACACTAGAAGAGTATAAAATGATGAGTGAGACAGGGCAAATGGGAAAACCTTCACTTTCTTATGCTCAAGAAATGGTGGCCACATAAAACCACTCCAAAAGCATTATTACAAAAGGAAAAAAAATTAATATTTTGCAGATTGCCCAGTTAACATGTAGAGCTTGATGCCACAAGGTGCCAGAGAGTTAAGCTCTCACCATACTGCCATCACACAACAGTGAATGAAATGTATGGGATACACACATGCATCCAGCTCAAGTGCCGGGGCAGGCACTGAACTCCTGGAGCTAGGAAAAGACAGAGAAACCAACAGCAATGAAGAAAGCCAGGGAGGACCTTGATACTGGCAGGACTGCAAGGAGAAGGTGAAGGAGAAAAAGGTGTATGGAAAAGGAAAATGAGAGATAAACCTCATGTAATAATCGGTGAAAAAGGTAAGGGAGGTGTTTTGTGGGATTTCATCTTTCAGACTCCAAGTGATGGAGGGGAATTTTTTTTAAGCTACTGCTAAGCTGTGTCAGAGCATATGCCCCAGTCCTCTGACAAAAGCAAAAATGGAAGATGCTGACCACAGGTGAATGTTTATATCTGCAGCCAGCTGGGCTGCAGACAGAGCAGCCAAGCCATGAAGAGCTGCCCTATTCAACCCTCTTGTGTTGTGCTCCAAACACCAACATCCTGGTCCATCCCCAAGTACTGCATTCCCTTTGCATCCTGGTTCACCATTCAAACTTCCAAAATAAACATCTGAATATCCTGCAGATGGGGAATTTCAGGCAGCGTTGAGTATTTTCAGTCTATGGTTCGATTTAGGCTGGCATAGAGAGACCAGCTGCAGTGGTGTACATTTTGAGCAGTATGAGGAAAAAATATTTTTTCCGAGGTCATCCACTGTGCCTCCAGCTCCACCATCCTGGAGCCTCACAGTCCAAGTGTATCTAACAGGTACAGGGCTGGGGTTTTCTCCACCACCCAGGGACTTATGACAGCACAAAGCCTCGTCAGGTGCCTGCAACTCAGCAAATGCCTCTGCGATGGCAAAGCTTGCAAATCACTGTGCACAATCCCAGCAGGTATTTGACTACAAGGGCCAACAAACCTCTTCAGACAGTATGTTTGTTATAAGGGTCATCCTGATCTGCACATGGCTCCGATTTCCTTTTCAAGAGTGCACTTATGGACAAGGACAGCAGAAATGGGCCCTTATGGCCACTGAAATAGAGCAATTTTTCCTTCACGTTCAGGGATTTCACTCAAGTTCTCCCCAGCTGCATAACGAGAGCAGTTGGGGTGGTAATGTGAACATATGGGAAGCATTAAAGCACATCACACAGCACTTAGGCCCATCCAGACTGCTCAGGTATTACAGAGCACAGGGTCGCCTGCTCCTCTGTCCATCAATGTGCCCATGGGATGCCCACTCCAGGGCTTTCCTCTGCTTATGCAGGCCTGGCACTGGAGTTTTTTGCTCCACTGTGCATGACTGCTGGCGTGGATGCCTAGCCAGGCACACCACCAGGGGCTTAAACTGGAAATGTGTCACCAGGCAAGCCATGACACAGATTTATGGTAGTGGATGTACTGGCACATGCACATCAAACAGTAGTCCTGGTCCTGGAATGAGACCATCCCTTCCCAAAGGCATGGCTTTTGCCAACCTTTAGCCTTAGAAACAGCAGGTGGGTAAGAACTGGCCCTGTAGTCCTGGGACAGTGGGACTTTTTTCCTCCTCTCCCTCCCATGTGTTCCCCCCCACCTCCCCTTCTCCCAGGAAGCAGAGAGCATCACAACCAGAAATAAAATCAACAATGATGCAAAACACACAAATAATCCCATGGCTACTCGCACAACTTTGACTTCAAGCTGCCTGCTCCTGGCTTTCCTTTCCAGCCTGGGAAGCAGGAGGCCCAGCACAGCAACCACAGCACATATCACCCATTGCTCCAGCTGCTTTTCTCCACACTTCCTACTCCTAATCCCACCTGCCCTCCTTCCCCACCCAGTGGGGAACCCCATCTCTAACACAGTGTGCACACAACATAATAAGGCAACAGAGTCCAGTGTTAAGCAAGGCTTTTATGTGCAGCCAGCATTTCAAAAGGCACAGTACATGCTGTATGCTCAGTGCCATCAGACTCCAAGACTGAATTCTCCAGTGTTTTAGGAAAAAGGTAAGGCAGGAGGAGAGTGTGAGAGGGGGGAACAGACCAAGCTTTGTGGAATTCTTTTTAAGAGTGTATGCATGACTGTATAAAAGTACATTTCTTTTCCTGACCCCAAAGAGACAATATTATTTCACACAGACCTGTTTCCAAGAGCAGCCAAGCTATTTCTACATGAACCAGTGCCTGATTGAGGCAGTGACTGTGAAGGGGAAACCCTCTCTCCAAGTACGACATGGAAATTCCTTGACCTCAGCTGTGAAGCCAATCAACACGCGTGCAATGGCCCAATGAAAAAGAAATTAAAATACCAGAGTGGCCAACACAGATGAGGGCAGGTGTGTAAGGGAGAATGCACAGCCTGCTTTTTCCAGTCAAAAGACCTGATGCAAAACAAACAGGGACACGCCAGGTTGGGAAGAAGAGGAAAGCAGGGCAAAACCAAGGACATTGGTGAAGAATTCCAGAAGCTGTCACAGGAGCCATCTTTATGGCCCCCTCCCCACTACTAAAACCACAACAGTTAGAAAAGCAAAGATGTAAAATGCCAGGCAAACAGGCATGGAAGGCAGAAATAAATATTTATTTTAGTCCATACTATCATTTGCTGTGCTTTATGGAAAAATTTGGGTGTTCACGATGAGCCCAGACAGAGCCAAATAAGTTCATCATCAGTCTAGACCTGGTCACACCAAGCAGTGACTACACCACAGACCTGAACCCTACTCTAAAGCTGTGTTTGCTTCCTCCAGGCCACTGGAGAAAACACCTCCAGAGTGAAACTATTTTTCCTGACTGACAGTAAGGACACACAAACATACTGTCTCCAGCAAGAGTCCCACAAACAAGTCACCACTGGACAAAGAGCTGAACAGCAACACCTGACCCATGTTAGCTTTCAAGTCAAGGGAAACAGAGCCCTTTAGTTTCTTTCTTGGAGAGCTGGATATCTAGAATTAAAGAATCTGAACCCTAGAAAACACTTGTGAGCAGGGCTGAACCTTTTAGGATAGGCAAAGCAGCATTTTCCCCCACGGCAGAAAGCTGATGTGTACACCAGTCCCTCCATGGCTCTGCAATGGGATTAAATATGCTCCAGTCAGGTCACTTGGTGTGAACGCGAGCTCACAGCACTCCTGTAACACACCAGATGCACAGTCTGCGATCTCCATGGGAGAGATGTCAGTCAGAAGGGATCTCCCACTGCCAGACTAATTTGTCTTTTTCATGGCCTGCTCCCAGGTTAACAGCGGGAAAGATGACTGCAAGGTCTGGGCCACAGACCTGTCAAGCAACCTGTACGAAGCAGTACAAAAAGTACTAGTGGCATCCATAGGTCAGTTTAGGTACACACACAAGGATGGGGATGTGCAGTTTTTTCAGGGCCATGAGCCTCTTCTGAGATCAGCCATGGATACAAGCCACAGCTACAAGCATTATTACAAACTGTGTCTGTATTTAGGAGAAGTAAGAGCAGTCCATGTACGGTCATCCTTTTCAGAGTCCCAAGATACTCCACTTAAGAAAAAGCATTCACTCCTTGCAGCAAGAGTAACGTACACTGCAGGCAACAAGTTTGCTGGTGCTTAGATACTCTGCATTAAAGATAAAAGCAATCAGGTCAAAATAAGACCTGTGCTCCAAGACCTAAAACTGGGTCAAAACCCAGTCCATCCTCAATGAGTTCTCAGAGACCCCACCAAACTGCTGTAGTTTCAGTACCTGCTGGGTTTTTCCAGTCAAAGACAAGCCTTTAAAACACAAGAGTTACATCCAAGAAATTTGGTTCTTACTGAATCTCCAACACGGGTTTCTTTGCAAGCAATACCGGTTTGGAATATATGGCCTTTCCTATTAGACATCTAAAGGAATCGTGGATACCAATCCAGTCTCTCCTCTTCTCCCCTGGTCACCTGCCCCTCTCCTGCTAACGTCAAACTTTCCAAGGTCCCCCAGTGCTCGTGGTCTAGGACAGAAATGTATTTATTAGGCCAAAATGAACAGAGTGTGCATGAATTAGAAAATGAGTCCAGTCTGTTCAACTAGGGTTGGGCAAGCTTGTTTTGCGTGATTTAGAGGCCATTCAAACATTGTGGGTTTGAACATTACTACATTAGTGTTTCACTTAGGAAAAACTGTGAAAAAAAAAAGAAAGGTGAAGAGAAGACGAAAAAAATCCAATGGAAACATAAATAGTCTATAACATCTATGGGGTCCCCACTTGTGCCAGCACAGATCTTCTAAGCCCTAACACATTGCACATTTCCCGTCAGCTAGAAGTTCCTTTAGTATACACACACACAAAAAAAAAAAAAAAAAANATCCTGAATCACCATAAAGAGGTGGAACAGGTCAAAAGAGATGGATGTACATGCCAACAACAGCTGGTCCTAAATTCTGACCTGTCTTCATTTAGATTTCAAAATCAAGATCATGTAGATCAAGAACAGAGAACTAATTTGCAAAGCTCCAAGTCATTCAGACCACCTTGGGTGAATCACAATAGCCTTCTGCATCAACAGGACATGCTGCAAACTCTCCACAGCTCCTGCAGTTGGTTCATCAGCTTTCTCCATCCCTCAGCTGCACTTGGCTGCGTGTAGGACTCCCAACAGTCCAGCTTTCTGGAGATAATTAGCATTGGTCATTTTACATCCCTCTGGGGACAGGACCCCCTAACAGGTGACATTATATTAGTGCCCATCAACTAAAGAACAAGGCCTATGGGTTCAACAGCTAACCCTGTCTGAGAGGACAGCTGGTCTCTTCCCAAACTTCACCTCAACAGCAGCAGAGGGGAAAGATGTGAGACGTCCTTAGTGCAGGGAGTAAAAGCAAGCAGAGGACACATGCTGAAAGAGAAAACTGGGCACCAGGGAAGAAACTTAAGGTACTGAAGGAACAAGGCAGCAAGTCTCTCCTTGCCAATCTGACCACTTTAAACCACCTCCTCTGACACACCTCTCCATTTCAAAAGCAAAAAACCACAAGGAATCAAGCAGAAACCAAACTGAGAATAGCCTACCTCCAGAGGTATTTTCTCCACACCCTAAAGGTTGATTTAGGTGAAAACAGAGACAAGAAACCAAGAGGTGGAAGGCTGGTAATGGACACTGCTTACCTGCCTGTGAGCAAGATCCAGTGGGGGAGAGCTTGGCCTCACTGAGCAGTTCTCCCATCACCTGCAACCTGTAGCCCTCACCATGAGATCTGCCAGCCCCCAAGACCTCACTCAGGTGATTAACTCCACCTAAAACACCATTCCTTCTTCTTCTCCCTTATCACCAAGCACTTTAATGCCCTACACCTGTGTGGGTTCATCCTCTGCTCCCATTTACACCTGGGCTATACTCCTCCTCACTAGCAGGTCCCATAAGCTGCACCAATGAGAGAGAGGTTGTGTTTGCAGCAAGAAACCACACACAAGGTTCCACCATCATGTTGGGTCATCTTTTCACCCTGCCTCTGGGCCCCTTGTGCCCAGAGGATACTTTTGAGACAAGCACAGTTACACAGATGTCAATGGGACTGCCGCGGCCCTGCCTTTGCCTGCAGTGCAGAGGAAGATGCTGTGAGCCCCGTATGGCAATGACCCCACACAGGAGGAATCCCTTTTCTTCTCCATAACATCTCTGACTTCCCCCCCACCTAATCTATATTTTTTTTTTCTGGCCCATGTATACTTTCCAGCTCGTTTCCTCTTGCGGTTCTCATTTCCCGCTCCTAGGAGGTGAGCTCATGCGTTTCTCAATTACCAGCCAAAGAAAGAGAGAGGGAGAAAGCAATCTTATGGAAACAGATGAAGTCATGCCTGTATAAGGCCACATTGCAGCTTGTGCTCACAGAGCCATGATGCAGGCATTGCTGCCCCCCAACCCTGTCAGGGCAGCCCAGCTTCCCAGTCCGCAGCTGAAGTTGTTCTCTTTGTGCCAAGAAAAGAGGTTCCACCAACACACAGGGAGCACGGAGCATGTTTGCCTCGCTGGCTTTTCCCTCTTGTTCCCCCTCCACCCCTGCTTTCGATCCTACCGCGCTTTTGTCCACCCCCAGCGATCCCCATGGATCTTTGACTCATTCACAGCACGCCACTGAGTCAATAGCGAGCCCACAGACCATGTGCGAGGCTCCCAGCACTGCGCGCTCTGCCTACGGCTATGCGGACGCCGGAGAAGTTACACTAGGGAAATCTAAAGGCAATTAAAAGCATAATACAAGTGGTTGTTTAGAAAAGGTGGTGGGGAGGAGAGAATAAAATTAAAATAAATAAAGGAATGTTTTAATGAGTGCAGCAGTGAAAGTGGGATTAGAGGTGCCTGAATGGCATCTCTATATTTCCCGTATGGAAAGGAGGGCCGCCCAGTGCAACCAGAGCTGACAAAAAAAATTAGCTGGGCCTCAGGCTCAGAGAAACATTTGGCTAGAAAGGAAAGAAGGTAATTGCTGCAAATGTAGACTAATTCAGGAAGCAGCCAGCCCTACATGGGGCCGGTTCTTGTGCTGTTAGAGTGCTATGGACACTTTGTGAAAGCTAGCTTGAGGAGTGGAAAAAAGCATTGGGAAATAGTAGGAAAAAGCAAACCAAAACAAGACAGAAAACAACAAATTTCTCCTTCACGCGTGCTCAGTGTTTTTATTCCCTCACCTCTCGCTCCCCAAGGACACTTAGGATCTGCTGGGGGTCCTACTCAGCCTTGCCTTCACCAGTCTATCCGATGGCCATGGAGGGAGCCATCTCAGTGGCTCCCAAAGTGTGGACCATACCCCTCCCTTCCCCCTGCCCCAGGAGAGGAGCGGGCTGGAAGGTGAGGCGCAGGGCAGAGAGGATGTGTTTACTCTCATAACACCCCTGTGAGGTGGGGAAGTCATAGCCTCATCTGACAGATGAGGAACAGAGGCAAAGTGAGATTAAAGGATTAGCCCAAGGTCACACAGGAAAAGTTTGTAGCAGAAGTGGAAATTAAACCCAGGTCTCTCAGTCCAAAATCAGTGCCTTAAGCGCAAGACCAGACTTTCCTAGAGCTGGTCAACCTTTCATATTTGATAGTTCAATTTCAAACAGAAAAACAGTTTATTTTCTAAATACATATTTTCATAGAAAAGGGAGATGGAGGAGCTCATTTCCTGGAGGCAGGAGCTGCTTAAGATCTTATTTATTTCTGTTTAACTTAATTTCTTTTAGGTTTTAGCATTTCTGAAGGTGAAAAAAATGCTGCAGAAATTTCAAAAGCACAGGAACACATTTCATTTATAATTCATCATGGGAAATATTTTCCACTTTCCAGCCAGTTCTGCCCTGCCTCTCTTTGCCTTACCAGATTTTTAATACCTTTTTATTATTATTTTTTCATAGCCTTGACTAGTTTAGAAAGTCCACATCTAAACAGAGGCCTTTGTTGGACAACACCACTGTCACTAAAACCCTATGGCTCAGAAAGGTACTTTACAAATTAATACAAGCAACAGGTCCATGCCTGGACATACGTAAGCTGAAGGACAAATCTGAGTTAGACCCCAGCTGCTGCTGACTCTGCTTATCCAGTCCCTGCCCAGACCATGCCTCCCTCTGCTTCTGGCTCTGAAACTCCCTGTTTTCTTCCTTTTTATTGTGCTGCCAAGTCCAGTCCTTCCAAAAACACATCTTCCTCCTGGCTCTGAGAGCCCCCTTGGCAGGGGAAGGCAGTCCCACGCCTCCTCACACATGGGCCAGCTGAGGTCCATGGAGGAGCAACTACTTGTCCACAGTCAACTAGGAGACCATCAGCAGAGCCGGGGAAAGTAGATGGGTTTCATTAATACAGAGCCTCTCTCCGTTTAGACATGAGAAATTCAGCCCTCACAGAGGCCCCTAGGAATTTACCATCACTATCCAAAAGGGGAGGTTTTCCACCCCGAGACACTAAGCAGCAAGAAAGCTACATGAAGCAAACACGACCTGAGGCTGGCATATTTAAAGGTGATTTAAGGACCCAGACATTCAATCCCCATGAAAACAAATGAGAATCAGTTGGCAGAAAAAGGCTGTCTTATATTCATGCCAACCAAACGGTTAAAATTAGTTACAATTGGTAAAGCATTTTGAAGAAAATGTGGAACACTTATATAAAAGCTGAGTGTTGCTCAGAAACAAAGATCTCTTTTCCTGTAATTGTGTTTAATGATCTCTGAAGAACAAGCAGACAATCCACAAGGATGACTACCACCATCACATATGTTCCTGTGACAATAAGGGAATTAGGCTGAAACAAAGAGTAATATGCTATCCTTACAAGGCAGTTTTCACTTCTAGTTTGGCTCCCTCTTTACTTAAATACTTACACAAGCAGGCAAAATCTGTGCATCAATGATGAAGTATTTCACCAGCTGAAAAGAAAACGTGTTATGACTGGTATCAGTCCAGTTTGCCCTGAAGACATCTAAATACTCACCTACCACACAAAAAGATTTCAGTCCCCTCCCTGACTCCCAGCTGGGCTGTGTCTGGTCCACAGTATCCACTACTCCCCTCTGAGCTGGGGAAGGCCAGCCTAAGAGCAGAGCTTCAGCAGAATTGGAAGGGCGGGTCCTGGATCATTTAACTAACCGTTGTGCACTGAAAACTCAGCTTTGAGTTCTTTTTTGACCTGTTTTGTCCCCTCTGGGACAAGCTCCTTGACACTGGCTGACTTCTGCAGCAGTCCAGAGTACCCTGCACTGCCAAATGAAGAGCTCACAATTTTGACTCACCTCAGTCGGTGCAGATAACGAGAGCAGCATAGGACCAGCATGTGATACCCAAAAGATGTTCAAGACCACCTGGATATTTTTGCATCTGGGCTCTGACTGCACCCTCTCTTTTTTCACTGCTTCCCCCATTATCACCTTAGTTAACAATGGGTGAGAAAGTAAATGTACCTGTAAATCCGTGTGCTCACATACAGGTAGCACTAGGGCAGGGCTCTTCAGCGGCTCAGTTGGTTTGTTGTGTTTTGTCCCCCGTAGTCAATGTTTGTTGGCTTCCTGAGGATATGCCCACAGGGAAGAGGTGCAAAGAGGCCTGAACACACCCACAGGGCTGCCTGGAAGCTTTGGGTGCAACTGGTCCAGAGAGACACAGGCAGGTGCTAATGAACTGGTCTTCATCCTATTTTGCAGGTCAGGTCTGGATCTAGGACAGAAATACCCAGAGGACAACTTTTCTAGACTGGAGCTAATATTATACAGGCAGAATGTGGTTTTCACTTCTTTGTCCCAAGTTCTGGGTAAGGTGAAGCAAATTCCTGGAAACTGAAGGGTTTGGACACTAGAGTTGTAGACTTGGAAAAATACTACTTCTGGCTATGATGATTTATTTATAGTTGCAATTAAAGACAAAAAGCCTCTTCAGAGAGGGAGGATAAAGTGGAAACAAGGCCAGGCCTAGAAACCTAAGACTACAGGGATTCCCAGAGCAAAATTAATCACTGAGTTGTTTTCTATTTATTTTTTTCCTAAAGGGTTATCTCTTTATTTTGCTTATCTGGCCCTCAGCTTTGCAACAACTACATTTCTGGACTTTCCCCATGAGCTTTGGAAACAAGCCAAACACTAGAATTGAGACTGGAGATGGGTCTCAAACTCACAAGAAAGACTTGTGAGCCTTCAGCCACAAAGGACATCCTACACCTTACCCCTGCAGCTGTTTTCTGCCTGGCCACAACAATGGCAGTGGCAGCTTTGGGATGTGGCAGTGGAGGGAAAGAGGAGAGCATGAAATCACCAACTGCATGGAAGAGCAAGGAAGTACAAGAAGGCAAGAAAGAAGCCAAAAGTTCTTATATCTACAAAAAGAAATGCATGTGGTAGGATTTTCTCTGTGCCGGCCTTTGATTTACAGCCTGCCAGGGCATATATTTTTCCAGCTCTTAAAAGAGTGGGTGTGGTGCAAACCCCCAGACAACCTTTTGAGATGGAGCTCTGTAGATGTTTCTACATTTCTTTTAGATCCAGTTTTTGGCCCTGCAAATATCCCCTGCTGAATAAAAGATCTGGCTCCAGCCACCATGACTTGGATAGCAAGTGAGGTGGGGAACTGCAGATCAATTCAAACATCAAGACAAGTCAAAGGAGATGCTTCTTTGCAGTGAGTGCTTCACAACCCCTTCTGACCAGGGGCTCTAATCAAGAATTCAAGGCTAGATAGGACCACTGATCACTGCAGCAATCAGAAAAGTGCCCAGGCAGACCAAAATGAGGGGCAACCTCTCACACAGAAAAGCCAGGGCTGCTTTACTGTAAGAGACACTGAAGTCAGCTCTGTCTGTTCATCCCCCAGTCTGGACTCTCAGGCCTCAGCTTCCCTCTCTGGACTAGAGCAAGAGACCTAGACAGCCTCCTGTGTCATTACCATGTGTAAGAACCTTCAACTAAAAGGTTGCTTCAGGTTTCCCCTTCAACCTGCATTGCCCTGTTTACTTACTGCATTCCAGCCTGGAAGAAGAGGCTGCTACTCCTTCCTTATACACACTTTGCTCCAAGAGAGGTTTTTCAATCTCTTAGAGCTGCCTGACTTCCCCACCGTGACAAGAAACTGCACGGCACCACCTCTCTGCTACTATTCATGCACCTTTCCCTCCACACTGCATCCACTGAAACATGTGTGGACTACTAGCAGCAGTTGTCTCTAGACAGGTACAAGAAGCACAGCTAAGACCCATAGCAGAGAGGTAGTAGCTCTCCCTAAAATGGGGAAGAAGCAAGACTGAATGAACTTTAGCTCACAGGATTTATTGGACTGGCTGAAACAATTAGCAATTACCTATGTGTCTCTTATCAAGGATGTCTGAGGTGCACAACAGAAAGAACAAAGTAAACTTTATGCCTAAAATCAAGTAAGCTTGTGGATTGCAAAAGGAAGAAAAGTCAGGTTAGCTACAATTCCCAGGAAAAAAAGTGTGAAACATAAATAAATAATGAATAAATACCACAAAGAATTCATAAGCACAGAAGATAACAAAGCAAAGTCTTAGGCTAATATGGGTTTAATCAGAAATAATTTGGATCCAGCTAAGCTAATTTCCCTCTATGACAGGCTGCATGGATAGCAGACAGGCCAATACACGTCTTGACTTATAAAGCTTCAGATGCATAACATCCTCCTAAGAGATGAAATAAATGGTCTCAAATAAACTTTCACAGAGCAGATGCAAAAGTGACTGGAAATATGATACTTGGACAGTAACTATCAATGGGTCACTGTCAAAATGGAGGGATTAACCCAGCAGAGCAGTACTGTGTTTGTTGTGAGTCCAGATTTCTTCAAAGTTTTCTCTAACAGCTTGGGCCATCAGATAGATTGCATGCTTGTAAAATACACAGCTGCTATGTAGCTGGGAAGAACTGCCTGAAGACAGGCTTGAATTCTGAACTTGACAGCGGGGAAAATGTCTGAAAAAAAATTGGACCCCATTCAGTACAGATAGGGATAGGGAAAACCTGTCCACAATTCCTCAGAAAATTACGGAGAGCTTTGAGATGGACTGCAAGCTTAATAGGAGTCAGCCATGTCTCATGGCTACAGACAAAAGACAAATGTTGTCCTGGGTTGTACAAACATGAGTCCAGCCTGTAAAACATGTGGAGAAACCCTTCTCCTGTGGTCCACATGACAAGGCCTTAGCCAGAGTGTTCCATCTAGTATCAGGGCAGTGAACTCCAAAAATATGTACAGAAATATGTACAAAAATAATCTGGAGGAAAGCAACAGGAACAATCAAAGATTTAAGATAACCTCACCCGCATGGAGAGCTTTGAACAAAGCAGGGTTGTCCATCACAACAGAGAAACCCATGAGGAGATAATATACAAGAGTTTTCAGATTCCTGTAAGTCTCACCTGCCTTACTAAGCTCAGGCACTGGACACCCTCCACCTCAGAAATAGGGAGCAGGTAATCAATACATGCTTTAGGAAAACATGGCATGTGATGGAGGGTGGTCCAGTGAAGACCACAGTGTAAGCAAGAACTTTTGGCCCACAAAGAGCAGGAGCTACTGAATACCCTTTGCCTCCAACAGCCCACCCAAAAGGCACCGCAGTGGAAGGCAGTTTCTGCATCCTGCGAGAGCAGCTGGGCCAGAGTGCGTGTGAGACCTTGATTAAAAACAGGCTGCTGTTCACATTTCAGCTCTGCTTCTGGCGATCTGTGAGAACTTCCTCATTCCTAGAGGGTCTCCTCATCCCAGATGAGGGAGCTGGTGTCTGGGGAAGACCTTTAGTATTCATTACAAAAATGTTTCAACCTTTTTGTCGGTCTCTCCTCACTTCACCAAAGCATGCAGAAAATCTTATATTTCAGCAGCACCCACCAGCTCTCCCTTGACTGGCTCTGCTACTCGAATGCCTGACTCACCCCTACTGCTGTTAATGGAAAATGTTTCCAATGATGAAAAGCGCTCCACAGGTTTCAGTGGACCCTGAAATGTGAGGAACCCACAGCTTCCACAAGAGACTCATGAGACTGGAGAGTAGGGGGGAAACCCTGAAATACAAGTGGAAGAGCATTATGCTGGACTAGAATCATGCAGAAGGCACAGCAAGACCAAGCCACACAGCTCTGTGGCTTTGGGAGTGATCTCCCCTCCCCAGGCACACCAAAATGCAGAGGCAATGTAGCTGCTTCCCTGGGGAAAGAATGGAATGCCAGTCCCTGGTGGAGCTGCAGGTTCCCATCCCCTGTCACAGTCCTCCCATGCCATCCTCCCAGCTAGCGGCAGAGGAGCATCCCCAAACACCAAGGGAGGGGCATCTCCAGTGTTTAAAAAGCCTAGAGGAAGGTCCAGACAACAAGAACAGCAAACAGCAACTGAAGCTCTGTGGAATATGAAAGGAAGAAATAAGTAAAAGCAGACGGAGTTGTGCCACAGAGGGCTTTTCCCTTGCATCTCCAGCATTCCAGAAATGGTCACCTCCCCTGCCCAGATCATCTCTGTCCTCACTGAACTGGGCAGCTCTGCTCTCTGCTCTCACCTCTGTCTGGCAGCCCTTGCCCACAGGGAATGCTAAACCTCAGAGCCCCAACACACCCATTGCAGACAAATTTTTAACCACTTCCCTTGCTTCAAAGCAATGCCAACTGCACGGGAGTCCCAGCACAAGGAAAGCATAATACAGGTACAAAGCTACATAACGCAGGCCAAAAAACCTTTGAAATTTCATATAGCTCATTACCCCCATTGTTTTTCCAGGTAGGTTCAAACATGGTCAAATGTGTTATGACCTAACCATTAATTTAAATACCACTTAATGCAGAGGTTCACATTGGTTCAGTTACATCAGGGCAAAGACTGATCCAAGCAGGGTCCATTTGGCCTGAACCATTTCCTGATTCATCCACAGAGTATTACTCAGGGATCTAACTGAGTTCTTTAATAATAACTTCCACTTGACAAATGCAAGGTTTTGTACAAGTCAATTCTAACCAGTGCCTGGTCTGGATTGGAAAGGTCTCTGTATTTTGCATACCCTGCTGTAGATGTGTTTCTAGCACAAAGACAGCATCCCAAGCACACAGAGGCCACGCTTGTACTCTCAGTGAAATACTGGTGTTGCTGCATCATGACAAGAAGTTATATTGCTTTAAAGGCAGCAGCCCAGAGCAGTATAAATTTTTTTGCACAAACTCTTAGATCTTTCCCTGAAAGCAGGGGACAGCAATTATTCCTGAACGAAAACAACCATGTAACAGTGGCAATGAATGATTTGATTTGTTTTCTGGAAAATGCTGTGTTCAAGCCAGGCCAATAAAAGTGATCCAGTATCCAAGGTGCTTTTGCCATTTGTTAAAAGTGCTGAATTGTCCTTCCAGCTAATTTACTAGCATAAAATCTAGTACATTTTAATTGCTGACTAATTTGCAGAGCTCTTACTGGGCCTGTGTCTTAGGTCTGCTCTGAAGAAAGAAACCAACGAAAATGTCTGGGAAAGACCAACATGGCCTGCAGCCATGAAGGAAACACCTCACCAGCATGAGAAGTTTGGCTGTATCTTGTTGGCAGCTGATGGAAGTCCACGAAGAAACAAGTGCACTCATAAATGTAATTCCAGGCAATTGCCCAGTTGAAGGTGAGGAAACTCTGCTGTACATTGCAGAGCTGAGAGTCTTCTTTAAAGAGTAGACACACATCATTCCCCAGCTGAGCATTTTATATGCACACACAGCATTGCAAAGTCCACCATTATAATTTGGTTTTGGTAAAAATGATGGCTTCTGAGGGATACAGATGTGGGCTCAACAAAAAACACTAAATGCTCCTGCTTGTCTATTAATCATTTTTAGCAGATTTTAGGTGACAGTAGCTATGACTTTTCTGATCATGACTTAACACACCCCTTTTACCAAAAGATTGCCAGACAAATGTCTGGCTAGAACCAGTTGCTGTCACTCCACCACCTTTGGTGCTGATCCCTGCTAACCATCAATACAGGACAATGTTTTTATGTAGCTGTCCTATGCAAGTAGCTGCCTTAGATTTAAACAAAGTTTACAAAATAGGCATACAGAGAAATTTCAGGTATGATTTATGGTTTTCATGAGGGTAAAAGTAATTGACACTCCTGATGTTGCGCACTGCTATGCAGATGTGGTAGAGACGAGTCCAGGTGCACAAGTCTAGCATATATAGTGTCTGGAAGACAAAGACAAGAAATAAACAGCCCAGGAGAATCACCTACCACCTTCTGGCCACCAGGGATTTACATGCTCAGTTCACAGGAGCAACAATTCCTCACAGAGATTCCCTGAGCTGACTCCAAACAAGCTGGGACATCCAGCCAGAGTGGTAGAGGCCTGTGTGGAGAGACCAGGTTATCCTGAAGAGCAAGGAGAGCCACACCAGCATGGCCCACAGCCAAGCCCAGCCAGCCTCCTGAGCCTCTTGGCTCAGCAGTGGTGTCACACTGACACAACTACAGCTCTCCAAGGCCTGGAGCCACCCTGGGCTCCACAACACACAGGGCAGAGGCACTCAGAGGGCTCACATCCAACAGACAAAGGGCAGGAAAGGGAACAGAGACTTGGGGTCACTCACCTGAGGTTACAGAGCTGGTCAGTCCCTTGGACAGGTGCTGCACCCAGATCCAGCCTGCTGTCCACTTGCCCACGCTGTCAGTCTGCCAGTGGAGAGTTCAAAGGACAGTTTCAGCTGCTCACACACATATGGCTGCTGGCACACGGCTCGGGAGGAGGAAGATAATAACAGATCATCTAAGGATAACATAATACTGTATATCAGATCATGCTGAAAGGGGCCCAAGCCAAGTAAGTTTTTTTTCCCCTCTTCAATGGAATTTCCTCGTGTATGCATGTTTTATTCTGAAGATGACATTTGTTTGCCTAGAAGAGGAGATTATTCTGCAGACTATTTTCTTTAAAGAAAAAAAAATTAAGAGTCTTCCAGGTCACTAGAAAAATTTACAAGTTTTTTTTTTTTTTAAAGGAGAGACCAAATGCAAGAAAGGCACACAGTGAGCATGAAGTGAAATAAGAGAAATAATGGGAATAAATTAATCCTTTAGGTTTGAGGATTAACTCTGCATTTTCTCAGCCATGCTTAATTCCTGTATCTCTTAATATCCTGGTTCTCTTCTG
Organism: Pomatostomus ruficeps; assembly: GCA_013400735.1. Taxonomy (NCBI): domain Eukaryota; kingdom Metazoa; phylum Chordata; class Aves; order Passeriformes; family Timaliidae; genus Pomatostomus; species Pomatostomus ruficeps. The sequence continues at coordinate 52,327 of VYZT01021181.1, forward strand.
CATCTAGGTCCACCTGGCACTGCCAGGGAAGTTCCTTCCACACTCCCCCTGAACGAAAAAACACAGGTGAGCAGTTTTCATGGGTTTTATATTTTCAGCCAAAAGCACACCTTCTTCTCTTTCATCTCAATTCACTGTCCCCATAGTCAAATCACAAACTCATCAGGGACAGACACGTCCATGGGAAAAAAAGGGACATAAGAACAGTCTCCCTCACAGCACTTTACCAAGGTCATTTGGGCTGCTTCTTCAGTGTTTCTCAGCCTGAAGATTCCTACTCTTTGTTTCAGCCCTTTTTGGCTGCTAAAGGTTCCTCGAATAGATACATCTTCTGCAAATGGAAATTCACAGGCAAGATATTTACTTTTCTTATCAACCTTTCACCCCTAGACTGCAGGCTTTTCAAACATAGGTCAAAAACTGCTTATCTAGTTTCTCTCCCTCACATCCTTCCAGCACTCAGGCAATTCAATCCTAGTCATCATGCTTGCCAACCATTTCTGAACCTTGTATAACTTTGCAATTAAGTACTATTTTTAGTCTCATCACATTCTTCCTCTACACCTCAAGAAGTGGCACACCTTAGTATCAAAGACTATTTCAAGTCACAAAGGACCTCTTTAAATCATCCAGTCCCACACCCTATTTGAAGTAGGGCCAACTAAGAAGAGTTTGTGTTAGAACTTGTCCATTCAGGTTCAGAATATCCCCAAGGATACCAATCTCACAATACTTGTGGGCTCCTACTCATGAGTTCCACAATCCTTGAAGTGACAGGCTTTTTTTTTCCTAATATCTAATAGAAATTGCTATTATTGGAACTTGTGTCCACTGCCAACCCTATCACTGTCCATCTCTGAATCAAACAGCCTCCAGCAGGCTCCTTTTGGGTACTTCTAACGAGTATAGTACTCACACAGCAATTTCAGTCTCAAATTTGGACTTTTACTAGGAAATGAGAGCAGATCCTTCCACATCAGTGAAGGAAAGCTGAATGCTAGAAGGACAATGCAAAAGAATTTCTAACCAAAAGTAAGTGAAGTAACTGGGAGTCTTCCCATCACAGTCAATAAGCCTGGAGTTAAATCCAGGAAGTGGACAGATAGCACAGTGAGAGAAGGTTTGGAGATACATTTTCTCAATGGCTTAAGGCAAACTGGTTTTAAAAATGGTCCCTGCATGCATGGATTGCATATCAGATCCCTTTTTAATTCCTACTTGCAAAAGCAACAAACAAAAGAATTTCTCACAAAATTGTCATTTGGTACTCAAAGGATGCTTGACATAAGTTGGAGAGGATATGGTATAATTTTTCATGAGTAATAAATGTTTAAGTCATGCTTGAAGTGCAAAATTCAATTCAACTTTAATTAGAGAGGTGTCACTAAAGCTTTTATTAAGATTTTATAGGCCACAGAGGAGATCAGATCAAATTCTCAAATTACGCTGAACAGGGCAGAAAAGGCAAAGAGGAGATCACATACAGGACGATTCAGCTCATCCACACTCTGCTATTTGTGTGTTACTATTACAATCTACTTGATCCAGAGATGACTACTTTTTAAGGATCCCTGGTACAGGCTGTAATACTACCACACAAAAGCACTGTTGCTTGGCCTACACCATGCCATTGACTAAATCTTTTGGAGGAGCTGGGGCACACTGAACAAACTCTGCTCAGATACCTTTACAGCTGCAGCAGCATCAGGTTTGCTGTAGACTAAGGCTGTTGGTACATGTGCCGCTTTTTTTTCCTCTCCCCAAAATAAGAAGGACACGCCTGCAGAGCAAAGCCAAAACCAATCAAGATGGTCCACCAGCAGGCAGAGTCGGAACCCCAGCAACAGCTGTCAAGGGAAAGATATAGAAAATACATCACAATGCACTATCTGGATTGTTTGCTGAGATTCAGAGATAATATTTCTGTTTAAAAATAAAGATCTGGGACCACAGGGACACAGCTGCAGGTATGACATCTCTGGTGATCCCCAGAACTCAGGTGTTAGAGGGAGATAAGGTTCCACCATTTTTTATTTTCTTCTGCCACTTAAGGTAATAATTAATCTCTTAATACTGGCTGAAGACACATGATTTTATGGGTAACACACGTCAAGACACTGTGGGTTTTAAAGGCTGACAGGATTACTTTTTTTAATATTAAATAGTTCTATTTTGAAAATATTTGCAGCAAAATGGCCATATAGCCACATCAAACCCTGCAATAATTTTTGTTCACTTTTTTGCATGTGTTGCAAGAACAGCTGGACTATAGGGGGGGAAAAAAGAAAAATAAAACAGGAAAACATACAGTAAACCATAGAAAACAGCAGAAAAATGATGGTACAGAAAATACACCAGTAGGTGTTAACTGTGATCCAGTTAGTCCAGGTATGATAAGAAACCATATCTTGGACAGGTCCCATTAAAAACAGACAGGTTCATGTTGCACAGGCCTATTCTGCAATTCTTGAGAAGTCAAGCAGCAAACTGAGCTCTCCCTAGCTCCTGGGCTCCAACTGACACTGAACAACATGTAATAGGACAGCTGAAACAAAACAAAGATTGAAGAAAGGGAACACTGGGGGGGGGGGGGGGGAAGGGG
>VYZT01021181.1:54935-233067 GCA_013400735.1 Pomatostomus ruficeps
CGAGAGAGAAAACCACAGTGTTTTGTATTAATGCCTTACAAGACACTACATTAAGAGGTTGAATTGTCCACAGGTAAAATCAGGGTGTGACAGATTAAAATCCTCTGTAGCACTGGGTCAGGCCGGCTAGGCCGAGGAGCCCAAAGGAGAGCCAAATAAAAGACCACACAGAGACAGCAAACGGAGAGGGCAAAAAGAGAGAGAGAGGGCAGAACCCTCTGCCTTTATTTATATGTTTTTACAAATCACCATGGATTGGAGGTAGAAATGACCACCTCTCAATTCCATTGGTCAAGGCATCAATCTATCATATTTCTCCACCCAGTATACTGGAATGATAACAACACAGACAATTAGCAAAACATAGATAGTTGTTAAGAAACCATGGCCATGTTTACAGAAGAAGTGTGAGAAAGTATTACAGCACAGAGAAACACTGAGAAACTGCAAAACTCAGGACAACAAGCCTCCCCTTTATGATAAGGGCAGACTCCTGAGAACAGGAGTATCACAGCCTTGGAGTCTAGAGAGCAAGGTGTGGGAGGGGATACAAGTAACTTATTTTGCCTATACATCCAACCTGCACAATTATGTCCACTATCTTTACTTTGAAGAAGCCATCCACAAGGGGAAGGCACTGTAGAGCATTACCCTACCAGGAAGGATGTTTCCTTTTAGTTATTCCTCCTTTCTGGTCATGTGCCTTTGCAGTTCGTATTTGCTCAGTGGCAGAATCCCTGGCAAGTAAGTATTGACAGTAACGCAATCAGGAAGGTTATTCCCACAAAGATTTACCTTGAAAGAAGCTGGCCCCCATGCTGGAGTTGCCTTGTCCCATTCCACACACACAAGGAGGTATGCATATCCAGCACATTTCCTTGGCAAACTAAGATCTGCAAATTTTGCCACCAAAACACACATTAAGGCACCAGATGTTATTAAAGCACCAGAGCCAGGAGGAGAACCCAGTGCTTTGATCCATCTCACCCATCTAAATCCCACTGCAACTTACCGCGCTTCGTGGTGCCTTCCTTCTCCCACCACACATCCCGTTTTCCTCTCGGTTAAATGCTGTGCTCCTACATCCCTTGTCTGTTGCTTAGATGAGAGCCAACTAGTTAAAGCAATGCACTGAAGGAATTAGGCAACTTGCTCACCTAATTCAGGAGAGCTGGCTAGTAAAAGAGAACTACTGAAAATTTTGCAGACAGACAGATATGTAAAAAAGATCAGTGTTTCTTACCCAATCTTTCTCCGGGGATCAGAGAGTATGGTTGTGAAATATATCAGAATTCTGTTTTCTTCTTCCCTTTCCTTAGTTTGTGTTTGAGGGCTTAATTTTTATTGGGATGGTGTTGCAAACAAGCCAGCCAGGGGCTTCAGAAAATGTCTCTATCCCTGATCCTTCACAAGCAGTCCGAACATTCTTCAGTTGGTCTTTGGAAATTATCTGAAGCAAAGGGGCTCTAACTCTGATGTGGACATAGTTAAAAGCTGAAAGAAGCTCCCTGGGCTGGAATGGCACCTACAGGCTTAACGTATTTACATTAATCAAGATTCAATCAAAGGCTTATTGGCACTCTCAGTCTGTGTGCCTGCATTACAAATAGCAATACAGATTTCTGGGAAGGTTTAGTCAAGGCCTTAGCATAACTTGCAGCTACAGTACAAAAATACATAAACCATATAAGGTTACACAGTTCATTAAATGTTAGCAATATGCTTAAAACTAAAACTAAGGCATGCACTTTATATACAATTTTGATTGTCTATAATCCGTGTCAACACAGCTGTGCTACAGACCTCCTAAGTCACTGTTAGCAAGTCCATCTGCTTCACTGAACTGTGTCTAGTTTTCAAATAATGGCAATTTCTTTAACATTTTATGATTCCTAACTGTGAAAACTGCCTCTTGCGTGAGCCCGTGTCAAAATCTGACTAATGTTGCAAACTGTGTGGTGCAATGAGATTTTGTTGGCAGTTGGAGAAACATAAAAATGTTAAGACACTTCGCAAAAGTTTCACAAAGGAGTCACTGAATAAATCTTTTAATCTCAAGTAGCACGTACTTCATTACATCAGCATTTTTCAAGGAATGTTCCTATTGTCAATGAAAATTAGCTCCAAGAATCTGAAAGCAGAACAACTTAACATGGGAACCAGAATCCCAGAATTATGGCTTATGTGTCAAGCATTGTGTAAAAAAACAGACTTCTGAAAAGCTGGCTCTTCCGCTTTACAAACACAGACCTTTACTACCCCAGTAAGACCAAAGCAAATAATCTTTACAGGAAGATTTTTCATAGTTCTCACTTAGTGAAATGTCATCATTCCCATCTGTGTTGCTGTGTACTATATCCACGGAAACTTCCCATCATTGGTGACAGGACTAGCTCTGGGACCTGAACTCCCAGGCTAGATTCCCTACAGGCTCTATAAGAGTGAGTGTTTATAATGGTGCTCAGGTTTTTTTCATTCTCCTCAATAGTAGTCAAGTTATCGAGGAGATTTAACTATGCAAAAACTTGGAAGAGCAGGTGATAAGTCGTTTCTGAGTAGAATGAACATAAACATTAGATTTCTAAACCAGAATAGTTTTTCAGAACTTAGTGACCAAAGAGCTATTTTTTCCCTCCCCTGACTTCATTTAAGTATTGTCATTTGCCTTCAGAATGGTCTGAAATCAAACCTGGTTTTCCCAAGGATAGAGTAAAGCTGTAACAGAGCATTCCATAGAAGCAGGTTGCAACTTGCCTTGTAGAAAATTCAGCATTTCCCCCTAACAACAAGGTCTTTAAATAATTCAGTCACATAAAACAAGAGGCTATGTAGCTGCCACCTCTTAAATGTACCCTTTATGTGGCAAACAAAATAACAAATCCAACCTATTTGCAGACTCAGCAATGGCTGTGGACATTTTTTCTGCCTGATGTATGGGCCCTAGTCAGTGCTGTAGGTGTGATCTCAGACAGTCTGTCACACATTTACCATGTGCCTTTTGGACTTCATCTGTTCCTTACAGGAAGCCTAGACATTTATACCTTCAGCAGGCATCTCAGATAAAATGAATACTATCTGGCCAGCTCACTGCTGAAATGAGAGAACCAAGAAAAGTGATATGAGTCAGCAGCAACAGCTATTGCTCATATGTGGATATCGAGTCTACGCCCAAGCCCAGTGTAACGCACGCATGCAGGGAGGTCTGTCTCTCCATGCCATGTGCATGGTGGGCCGAGAATTACTAAAAAGGCCTTTTCCCTTGCCAAGGACTGAAGTTCTTGAAGGGCGACAGAAGTTCTCTTGGTGTGAAGGCCAAGATGATGCTGCAAGAGCTTCACAGCTTGGCAGGAGGTACCATCAAACACAGTTAAGCAACTCTGGGGAGAGGGTGTTTCAGTCACCCCTCCACTCTCTCCGCATTTCTTTGTTCTAAAGAGAAAGACTCTACTGCTTCACCCTTTCATGCAAAACAACTCCCCCCACCTGGCCCTCTACTTTTCTCCCAGGGAAAAGAGGGACAGAGCAGGCAGAGCAGAGGCTCTCTTCTCTCCTGCACCTGACTCACTGCCAGGAGACATCCTACCCTTCAAGCTGTGCTGTGACCAGCCTTGTGCTCACAGCAGGAGAGCAGAGGTAGCTGTTCACATGTTTCCTTTCTGGCACAGCTGTCAGATGTGCCAACACAGCTCTTCACTACATCTGCTTCGTTGCACCCTAATTGTTTCCCTGAGTGCACAAAAAGACAAGCTAGACCACTAAAAAGGGATCATTCAGGGAACAAATTATTTAAATGTCCACTTCTCTTCTGCTCTTCTACTTTCTCCACCCTTCTCCCATGGGAATACAATCCATCTATAACTTCCCCTACCCTGACACTTTGGATACCCAAGGCAAACATCTCCTGGGAGATGCCAGCATGACTGGGTGCTGGGAAACCATCAAGCACCCAACGCCGTCACAAACCATAAAACCACCTCACCAAAACGTTTTTGCAGTTCTCAGAAAGGGGATGTACTTGGAGTAACTGGAAAGACCTTGACCTGGATGCAATGGCCCAGTGGTACTGCTCAGGCTGGGATCAGAGAGAGGCAGAGGCAGCGCTCCAAGAGGACTGTGCTGCGAGCCAAGATACACACTGAGACTTGGGACCTGTTTTAATTATTGTTTCATTTCTTTCACTGCTCAGGAACATGTAACAAGCTGAAATGTGCGTTGTGCCTGTAAACATTTACTTTCTTTTGGTCTTGTGCAATGCTATGTCTCATTCTCTTGGATGGTGCCTGGAATGCAGGAATAGCCATAACAGATCAGCTGAATGACTGTCAACTCAACCGTCCATCTCCGACAGTGACCAGCACAAGCTGCTTTGAAGGAAGTTGCTAGAAACCCCACATCAGGCAGTTGTGGATTAAGTTGCCTCCAAGGGAAGTTTCTCCTTTCTGCCATGCGATTCATGTTTGACTCATGCTCTAAAAAAATTGGGAAAGTCTGCCTGCCCATCCAGTAACTATTTTTTTCCCATGCCAATTCATGCACTCAGGGTGCTTTCCGCTGGTGCGCCTGCCAGCTCCTTTTGGTGGAGCACAACACAGGGTTGTGCAGGTTAATCACACCCCGTACGTGGAACTGCAGACCTCGCACAGTCACACACGTAGGGCTGCAGTTGCCGTAAGCCTGATGGCTCACAGACACAGAAATCTGAGTCAGTGTCGGCACACTCTCTGCAGATGCACTCTGGCCCTTTGTACTCACAGCCTGTGAGCATCAGGCATTTGGGGATCCTGCCCCTCTTGCTTGCAGGAACAGTTGTTTTTGAACGGCGCAAGAGAAGGGGCATGCACGCCATCAACAACTTGTGATCTTCCCCAGGCATTTGGCAGGGAAATTATCTTGCAATTTGGCAAACCTCACCAGATGCACAAGAGGCCAGCTGGGGCCACAGCAAAGAGTAGGCCAGTCCAGGAGCGCCAGACTCCCCCAGCCCTCCGGCAGGGCTGTCTGCCTCACACTGAAAAGGAAAAGAACCTTTGCCCCTTCTTCTGGGTCCGAAGGAGCATCTGCAGGACTGAAACCAATCAAAGCCAGCTGTGGAAAATGAAGGGGAGAAGGCAAGGAAACGCTGATTATTATGACTAGGAAAAACGCTATTAAAAAAAATAAAGAAAAGGGAAAAACTGATCCCATATGGGAGGCAAATGAAATACAAATTCAAAACAGGCCATTACGCAGTGTCTCTTGTAAGGCGGCTGCACTGGGGGCTGCGTTCACATGTTGAGATGCAGTGCCTCTCGACCTCTGGAGACATCCCTCCACTCTGCAGCGGGATTAGCATTACCTTGGAGCATCCTGGCCTGTGACTGGCATAGGACTGTTGATTAGACAGCCCCTGCAGACTGACCACAGAGTTATTCGCTTCCCCCACAGCCAAGCACACACAGTAACCTCACGTCTAATCATTCCACCAACCCATTTCTGCCTCAGCCTCATATTCCAGGCAACTTTGCTGCTGGCTCCTTGCTCCTTTTGAGATGAGTTCTTCCCCTCCTCCACTCCCACGGGGTCAAACACACAGCTGCCCTTTTGTCGGTTTGCTTCTCATTCCACACTTCCCCTTCTTCAGCAGATCATCTCCATCACCTGCTCCATCTGCCTACCCAACATGTGCCCTTCAAGCTGTTTCTGAGCTACAGCCAAGCCCCTGAAGACAGGCTCTCAGGGGCAAAACATCTTCACCAACAAGGAGGCTTTTGGGGTGCAGTATAAGCTCAATCCCCTATTACACTCCTAGGAGGCAGGGAAATGCCCACCCTGTACCAGCCATACTGTGAGGCTCATTCACAATGTTACTGGACTAAGGGGGCCAAAAGCCAGCTCTCTTTTTCTTCTCAAGTGTTTATTCCACTGCTCTTGAAGCACAAGGAGATTCAGCACAATGGGTGCTCATTTCTTTTGGTAGTGGTGTGAGAATCATTCACCCACAGAGGGAAAACTGAAGGACAGCAACATGACTTCCCATGTCTGTGGGCTGTGCTCCTCAGAGATAAAAGACTCTCCAGATCTTGAGGGACAGATGGTTAAAGGGTGGGTTGCTCAGTCTGCCCTGCTCTTGTGATTCTGTCAAAGATGCAAAATATTTGGTACTTACTTCTTTTCTTTTTTTTTTCAAGAGACCCCTGCTCCTAAGTGAGTCCCAGTGTCTATTTAAAAGACACAGTAATTTCTTGCATACTGTAATGAAGAGAAAACATACAAAAATGTGAACTTCAGAGTTCAAACCACAGAAAGAGAAATGAATCCCTTCAAGAAAATTCATAGGAAACCTTCCCACTATAAGCCAATCTCACATATTTGGAGTCCAGCTCAGATGGACTAAAATCCCTGTGTCTGCTAATAAGACGATAGGAGGCACTTCAGCTGTTTAGAGGCACAGCTCTACAGACCTCCCCAAGCCTGGCTTCTTCACCCACCCTGTGCCAGGGCCTGGGCAATGCAGACCTGCTTTTTGAGAGGCATCTCTCTGGTGTCCGGATCTTGGGGGAAAGCAGGAAGAGAGGGGGCCCTGAAGGCACTCCATTTTTTAGTACTAGAGTGCTCCACAACATACTCAGGGCCACAGCCAAATGCATTAGACCACAGCACACCCAGATCCTACTCAAGAGTCTTCATAATTCCTCTTCTCAAGCCAAGAAAAACAGCAAGCAGAAAACAAATAACAGTGGGCAAGCAGGAGTATTTGTCCCTTACTACAATGGCCTTAAGCAATCAGAGAGGTAGGGCTGATGAACCTTTAATTACTTGTGCAATAGTGACCTCTGTTTCCAGCATTCCTTGGCAGGCAGGAAGTGGCTGGAGCAGTCAGGGACCTGTTATGCTCTCTTCTCCACAGGCTTGAAATTGATATGAAGGCCCCTCACCCAGCTGGTCACTGGTTTCAAGATACGCTCCACACAGAGGTTGTTTATAGCAATTAAAAGCAGTGAAAAGAAAATACAATAAAAACAACACAGCTCTTTTACTGAGGAGTTGTTACTGAACAGCATGGCTCTACAGCTAAGGTGTTCAAAGCTCCTCTGCTACTTCTTCCAGATAGCTAAAAGAGTGAATTTAAAAAAATCAAATTATGAAAGCAGCTTTCAACCTTGGTACATCAATATTTTGTGTAGTGTGTCATACTCCATCAAAGAGGGAAAGGAGGAGGCACTTTTCACTAAGGACACTTAGATATTTGCCAGAAAGACAAGTGGGGTCCAGAGGAGAGTGATCACCACTAGACAATTTCTATGACATAAAATGAAGGCAAAAAGAACTGTTACGGAATTGAGCCAAATTCAGCTGAATACAGTTTGGGAGTTGAGTTCACTCTCCTGATTCCCAGGCCACAGAAATGAGCTTTCTTTTGGGCGCAGGAAGAAATCAAGACATTCACAACTGGCAGCTGAAGAATGCAGGAGGGTGCTCTATCTCCCCACAGGGTCTACCACACAACTGGATGTACTGTAGCTGAGACAGCTGCCAAACCTGATGTCTTTCCCAAGCTCCATCTCGGCTGGGATTCTGCAACACAACAGAGGCTGATCCAAAGGTCAGAAAAAGAAACTCCACAAGAGACAGCTCACAGGCTATTGCACTTCCGAAACAAGCAAGTCTATTCCTATCCCCATCTCCATCTGCTGGAGTCAGCTTGTGCCTTGACGCACGTGGCACCAACAACTTCCCAAAACTCTTGTTCTTTTAATATTACCATTAGCTTTCTGATATCTTGGTTATCCACAGAAACAGTCAGAGTGTGTCTGCATCCAGCAAAGTTCTTGGCCCTGATATTTTGTGGCAAAGAATTGCACAACACTAATCTAACCCACTGTTGAGTGAAAATATTTTATGTTAGTTTCTATCTTGCCTTCCCTTTTGTTTCTCTGACAGTCTCCATTTCCATATATCATAAAGAGAAGTACTTCTGCATAGTCCATCTCTAGTTATGTTGTTTCTAATTTCTCCCTCCTCTAGAATTAGTATTTTACAGGCTTTTCAATGTCTTTTCACAAGGGGTCTTTCTCATTACAATCACAGCTGGCTCCTTAACTCCCCCTCCTCTTGGAGACAAAGTGGCCAAAACAACATGGTGTGTCCCATTATGTAAGGGAACCTTTGCAACACAGAAAGATATCCTGGGATTGCTGAGCAGCTTTCCAATCAATTAAAACAGGGAACATGGAGAAAAAAGGAGTCAGCTCCTTCTGTTGATTGGAACTTCTCTGTTCTGCGATGCATTAGGGCAATACAGAACTGCCTTGGGTTAGAAAATAGCTGCTTTGAACACAAGACTCAGGCTATAGCAGACCCATCAGTCCCTGTCCTCTCTTACCAGTCAAAAAGGATAAGACAAGTCCAAATGGCAGAACACCACTGAGCTCCAAAGTCTGCTCCAGTGGAATTATCTATTGCTTTTATTAGCCATTCCCTTGCCCTGCCTCATACTGCAGAACTGTGCAGGCTACATGCCACTGCTCTCGCTGCCTGGAACGTAGAATAATGTACATGCAAAAAATATCCCCAGGGATGTGCCCATCTGTTAATCTAAAGACATTCACCCCCCTTGGGCAGCACCCTTAGTTTCTCTTCTAGTTGTTTTAGCACCCTAAGATATGAAGAAGATCCAGCTGGACAAAGCTGCCTCATCCACTGAGATGCCAGCAAGCAAAAGTAATACAGATCTCCACTTCCCCTCCTCTGTTGGATCTCCAGTCAGGTCATAATCACTATTAAGCCCATCTGGAGAAACTGAAGCATTCACTGAGTCATCAAAAGCAACAAAGAGCAGCAGCAGCAGTGGGCTGCCACACAGCTCTGGAAAAGTCCCCTTCAAAACACTAAATCCCTGGAATGAAGGGCTGCCTTGCCTCATCCACAAGATTATTTTAATGGCACATTCATGAATTCATCCCAAACTTCATTCAGAAGAGTCAACAGGGAGGTGCTGGGAGAGAGGAGCACCATCACCAGTTGGAAAGCAACCTACCAGGAGAGATCCCATGGGCAGAGTGGGGCACCACAGCATGACAGCTACTCAGAGTTTCAACATCGAGTCTTAGGGCTTCTTAGGCCTCCTCACACTGACTCTGTAGATTTGACTGATCAGCCCTTAACAACAGGACCCATCTTTGAAGTCCAGGGCCCAGTTACATCTGCACAAGCAGTAGCAGCAATCAGGCCTAACATACAGTGGGCAAAGAAGCAAAAGGAACAGCCCATCTCTGTTTCAAAAGGCTTCTCTTCCTTTAGCCCCTTCCATAAAAACTTTGCATGCAGAGCAGTGTCTCTTGGGTCCCTCATTCTCTTGAGCAAAGTAAACAGACCTCCCGTGCAGCGACAAATGAACAACAAACAGAGGGAGAAGAAGAAGAAAAAAATCTTGCTGCCAACTCGAAGATTTTTTCTCTTGGCATGTTTAATTTAAAAAAATATATAAAATGTGCAGGCTATGCCCCAAGGGTGACCCTGCTTAAAGCTTTCTGGCAGCTCCAATGTCTGCCATTTTCCCCTCACATCACCACAGACACCCCATCTCTTCCTGTGCTCATACCCTGATGCACACACACACATACAGAGCCCTAAGAATCCTGGCACCCAGACGGCTTTTTCTTTTTCAAGCATGCCAAAACAAGCTCAGCTCCTAAATCCCTTTTAGAATTTGGGCTTGTGTGGAAATGTGTTTGCCTCCATCCTATGTTTATTTTCTTTTGTTTTCAGGTTTGTTAGCCCAAGGGCAAATGTTGTTCCTAGCACCAGTTTTGGGGCTGGGTTTTGTTTTGGTTTTTTTTCTTGGTATTTATCTTTCAATCAAGTGTTCCTCCTTGCAAGGATAAACAGGATGTTTAGAGACTCCGGGTATGATGACCAGTCTTTGACAGCTGTTGTGAGACACCACACACTGGGTTTGCCATGTGTGCAAACGCTGGCACGGCTCGATCTGCAGTGGGCTCTCTTTATGACCTGAGAAACCTTCAACAGCTCTGTGTTTTCAGCATGGGCTCATGAGAAATGCACCACACAGACATGATCCAGAACAACCCCCTGGCTTCTGCCTCCATGTAGGGGGATAACACCTGCCCACTCCACAGCCATGTCCTTTCTAGTCCACTCATTTCTCTTGTTTAGCTACACTAAACTATGCTCTGCCTCTGAGACATATTTCTTTTCCAGGTGCATACAGACAGACAAGAGTCAAAACACTTCTAAATCACAAATCAACAGAGGGAGTTTCCCAAGCCTTTTTTTAGGAATGAAAGTTTTCCAAGGCTTGAATCACTGACATTGGTCTGACTCCTGAAACAATAACTTTGGAAAATGGAACAGATAGCACTAAGAGCCAGACCCCAAGCAAGACCTACCTGTCTACAACACCATGTGTGACCTCTCCAACATCCCAGTCACGACAGAAGAAAATGCACTGCCTAATTCTACACAGCACAGATTCTCCAAAATCTTAATCACTTTTTCTTTGCAGCATTTTCTAACAGCAGAAGGCAGGAAAGGTTAAGACTCTGATAATTAGTCCTGTTTTGTAATTAAAAACAATTAGTTTTGCACCAGACCCTAATTACTGTGTTCTCAAGCCACAGAATATGCGACTGTGATATATTTCCCAAATTCTGTGAGCTGGGTGTGTCCGCAACAGCAGCACACACTTTGATAAGCCATACTATACACAAAGAGCTAAATGCTGTCTAAACAGTCATAAATCACTTCAGAAGAAATGGCTTTACTGCTATGTTGTCTTATCTAGTCCAAAACCTTTTGCATTTAAAGAAAATAATATTTACAGAAATTACCTCTTTTCTCTACAAACACATGATTCTTGAGCAGCAACGCTCAGTTTTCCCCATTACAACCACTTTCTGTAAGTCACAGGACAAATAACAACATGTTAGTGACTTCCACGCTGTTTGGGCCCAGTTTATTCAAGGAAAATGACTTGGTCCTGCAATGCTTGTCAAGTTCAAGCCTTGAAATCTATTCCAGGTAACATTCAACCACAAGCTTCTGGCCTATGCACAGAAAGTACAGCATGAAATTTTATGGTGTGTGTCATTCAGCAGGTCAAAAGGGATTATCACAATGTTCCTTTTTAGCCATGGTACCTATGAGCCTTGGCATATAAGCCACCCTGGAAAGCCATTCTCAGACAACTGCTTTAAGTTGGACTCTGAGCAGTCCTTGAACTCTACTTCAGGAGAAAGCAGCATTGTCAAGATAACGGTTTTACAGCTTTTAGTCCTCCCAGGAAAAATAGTGCCTGCTTTGTGTACCTTGCCCTGGTGCACACACTAAGGAGACGTCCTCTATCCAACCCTCACCGCTCTGCGAGCCGTTCCACAAACACGCTGGGGCTGAAGAAGCAGTAGTCTGTCCTACAACCTGAAAATTCAAATAAGTAAAATAGTTCTCCTGAAATAAAAACCCCAACTTTGATGTCATTGGGATAACCTGGAAGGAGCAGGAATTCCCCAGCCATGAAGACATTTTCCACAGCAAATCCACCCTGGATAAAGTAAGCCAGATTTTCCTACTGCTTCATTCATTCAGCACTGCTAATGGCAATGGGTCAGTAGTAGATCAAATAATTGACCACATTTTTCTGTCACCCAATGCATAATTTGGGGGTCCCAGTATGGGGGCAGGTGTCAGAAACTCTGGATTACCCATTCTCAGGCATGTTCATCTATGAAAGCCAGCCATCTACCTTCCCTGTGCTTTGCCTTTTCTTTGCCCAGAACAAGGGTATTTGTTAAAGGGATTAGCATATACCTTTTATGGAATCTACCACACGGTTGTACTCACTTCTTTCCTGTAATTTAGCCTTTTCTCTTTTAACCGCCAGTAGTCTGACAAACAGGGAATGACAGCCAGGACTGCAAAACTGATGGCACTCATGTGCAGGTCACACCTAGTCTTTAAAACAGTGGTGTCCCTCAGGGGTCTGTATTGGGACCGGCTGTTCAGTGTCTTCATCAGTGACATCAACAGAGGGACCGAGTGCACCCATGGCAAGTTTGCAGAACACCACCGAGCTGAGTGATAGTGCACTGACACACCCAAGGGACGGGATGCCATTCAGAGGGACCTGGACAAGATCAAGAAGTGGCCCATGGGAACCTTGCGATATTCAGCAAGGCCAGATGCAAGGTCCTGCTCCTGAGTTGGGGCATGAAGATGATTAGAAGAGTGGAACACCTCTCCTATGAGGAAAGGCTGAGAGAGCTGGGGTTGTTCAGCTTGGAGAAGACTCTATGGAAACCTCACTGCAAGCTTTCAGTACTGAAAGGGGTCCTGTAAGACAGATGGGGACAGATAGATTTTTTAGCAGGGTCTGTTGCAATGGGACCAGAAGTAATGGTTTGAAACTGAAACAGGGTCAATGTAGATGAGATGTAAGGAAGATTTTTACAATGTGCATGGTAAAACACTGGAACAGGTTTCCCAGAGAGGTGGTGGATGACCCATTCCTAGAAACATTCAAGGACAGGTTGGACTGGGCTCTGAGCAACCTGATCTAGTTGAAGACATCCCTGCTCATTGCAAGATTGTTGGACTAGATGATTTTTAAAGGTCCCCTCCAATCAAAACCATTCTACGATTCTATCGTTTGGGTAACACAGAAGATAAAGCTACCACAGCTTTATGTCTAACCACCTACCAGCTGTGCTGCACCCTCTGAGGTCACATAGGTGATGATACATGGTTACAAGACTCAGTAATTTTGTTACCTGCAGGAACCTGTCCCTAGCACCCACCAGAACACCACCTACAACACAAAACTCATTTCTAAGGTGTAATGTCAGAGGAGTCACTTAATCACCTCTGCATTGTCTCTGCAATTGATTTTGGTTTGTTTCAAAATACCAGAAGCAATTGTATGTTCCCTCTGACGTATCCTGGTATTGCTGGGACAGCGTTCATCATAGCTGGATGGTACTGCTAGGACAGCACTCACTCAGCATAGCCAGACCAGCCAGCACAGCCAAGTGCACATCCACCAGTTCCAGCACTTACTCTCTTTGGGGGGTTGCACACACTCAGAGAGGAAAGAAACTGCGTTCAGCATCTCCCTTGCACGTCAGAGAAACCAGCATCTGCAGAGCTGTGCACGCCAAGTGCAGGACGTGGCTTCTCCTGCACCACAGTCAACATCACTCTCTTCAACCAAGTCATTACTCTGGTCCTTGGAGAAGTTATTCACGTGTGTATCCATATCCTTGGCCCACAGGTATGGCTGCTGACATAGCCAAGGACAGCTCAACACCTCTGACAGCAGAGTTGGATGTGACTTCACAGGAGATGCTGATCCCTTACATCACCCAAAACAAACATCAGGATGTGCTGGAAGGAGCACAGTACATTGAACAAAACTCAGAAAAAACTCTGAATCAGTGTCCTAGTTTCAGCACTCATTTGCTGTACTTCTCTCTGGTACATCTGATACAATCTGTGCCTTTGTATTAAAGTATCATCTCTGTTATCTTTTAGCCCACCTGTACAGCTTGGAGGATGGGATTTGTGAAGCACTGAAGCACCAGATCATATTAACCACTAGCACTTCCTCAGAAACACTGCTCCACAAGGGACTGGGAAAGACTCGAGATCTTTTTTATCCCACTTCCATACCAATAGGGAGCATTAAAGCAAAATAATGTTGGGTCAGGGACTTTAACTTTTCTTTTTTTTTAATCTTACCTTAATTCCACAGGAATACTGTTTCAGAGGTAGCTGGTAACATCAAGGAATGAGTCCCTGCCCAATAACAGTAACTTGGAACTAGATGATCTTTTAGGTCCCTTCCAAATCAAACCCTTCTATAGGATTACAAGATTGCTCTCTTAAGCAGCTTGGGTGTCTGCCAGAATTTGGTTACAGCAACTTCATACAGACATGGGTGTATCTGTATCTCTGTTTCTTCCCTTTTGTGCCACTCTAGACAGAAACCTGCCCTGAACATGAGCTAGAAATTAATTGCCATGAAGAGATCAGAGAGTAGCAGAGGATGGTAGACCTACACAGGGCCTTTTGGTACTCACTGAGCCTAGAGCACATTTGAGACTGCAAATAAATTTCACTCATCTTAGGTCCTCAAGGCCAGTACAGAAGCTGGTAGCCCCAACATCTCCTGACCATTAACAGGGAAGGCAGAGGGTGATGGTTCAATCTACCTTTACTGTTACACCTAACACACCTAATGTAGCCTCATTTATCCAGAACATACCTGACTGTTTGCTCGCGCAAGGCTGACCAACCAGTCAGGCAGACACATGGCAGCACTAGATGAGCCCTTTCTATCTTCACCATGGTGAAAGAGATGCAGTTACCTACACTGGAGATAACCACAAAGGAAAGTGAAGAAAAACAAGCAAACTCCATAATAGTATATTGAAGGAACAAACCCCAAATTGCAATATAGGTCATCTCCATACTGATCTGTGAGTTTGAGAAACGGTCCCTTTAAAAAATTTATTAAACAAAGGAGAGGGGAGGAGGGGGCCATGTACAGCAGAAGACACCCTTGCACCTAGACAAATTCAGTCACCCTACTTTAAAACTGCAGGCCAGCTCCTGATTTAACCTGGAATTTCACATGTCCCTACAAAACTCTGGAAGTGTTGCCTTTGCAGATATGCCAAACATATGAACTGTTTTCAGTGAAGTCAGTATTTTTCCACATCTACTATTGTAACTCTCCTGGCAGGCTGGGAGTAGTAAATCCTCCCTTATCTCCCTCCTCTCTAAGAGCATCTCTCTGTTTAAGTACCAGCTAGTTTAGATCATACATGATCCCCCTTGGAAAGTGGACAAAGAGGGGGGTGTAAGCAACAAACCACAGAAGGAGGTGGACTGTCATGCACAAGGGAAGTAGCAGGGAGAAAGAGGTGACTAATGAACAGAAGGGGGTGCGTAAAATCCTACTTGGATTGACTCTCTGGAGAACAGCTGTTTCCTTGTAAACATCTTGCTAGCTGTCCAAACAAGAAGTTCAGACACAGAACAATAAAGGAGAGCACCCGGGTAGAAGTGTTCAAGGCATGGGCTAATTCACTACCCTGCCAATTGCTCCAAGTGACAGAATTCAAAAGCCAGGGAAACATTAGCTATACATTTAACCCTACGTGTGCTGTGTTATAGCAAACAGCCTGCAGAAATACCATTCTCCACCTGTGGTGACGTCCTTCCTAGCCCTCCTTCTTTCCCACTATTCCTGACACAACAGCAGAGCACATTACTTGACAAAGGAAAAGAGGAAATATCCTCCTCAGAGCGAGGAGAAACAGCCATGGAGCCAAGAAATGAAAACACTGAACGTGGCAGCCCAGAAGGCCTAGAGAAGTTCTACCACTGCCCTGGCATCAGTAAGCTGGAAGTAGAGGGAGTTACACCAGAAAAAGTAAAAAGAGTCTTTTTATTAGTCCTCAGCACAAAACAGGCTACACTGGCAGAAGCACTTCTATGCCAATACAACCGTGTCCCCACAGGATGCTTGCCAGCACTGCAAGGTAGCTGCAGAGAGTGGAAGGAATACCAGCACAGCCATGACACTAAACATTCCTGAGGCAGGCTGGTCACAGAAGGCAGCTACCTGCACTGCACAACAGCAAGCAGAGACGTGCACCACCTTTGTCTGTTCTTTGATGCTTAAGGGGATCAAATGCATATGTGCCCAGTCACAAACCTGTCCTGTAAGCCCTGTCCCCAAAATGCCACACGATTCTTACAAGAGTACAGTAAGATCACATGTATTTCTCCAGGAAAGGAGGGGTCACTGCAAGGAAGGCAATAGGATAGTAGGGAACAGTAAGTGACAGAAAGGGAACCCTGCATCCTGAGCCTATAGTCCTGTTATCTACACTTTCATGTCCACCTCTGACTAACATATCTTGACTTGTACAAATTCCAGCCAATAGAAACTGCACGTATCCTAGGAAATTAAATACCTCTTGTTTCTACTCAAAACAACCCGCAGCAGCATGAAGAAGGTAAACAGAATGACACTCTCGTAGTCAGAAATGACAACAAGGAATTTCACATTTTAAAAATAGTCCACAAGTTCACAGAAAAGATCTGGTGCAGTCAGATTTATTTTACCATTTTATTTCTTCAGGGCCATTTTGTTGTAGTCATGCACAAACAGCCAGAAAAAAGACACGCTAGCAAGGGCTGCTCAAGAATAAACATTCGGTCATTACGAGAAGGGAAGAGTGCAAGTTGTGTTAATCAAAATCCCTCTGAGTCTAAAGGCAGGCAGCTGGCTTGTTGCATCAAAGTCCAAACCAATCAGGGACTCCACCTCGTCTGGGGTCACCTTCCTGCTTCTGCTTCTCTTTCTCCATAAATTTATCCCTGAAGTCATCGAAAGAGCGAGTTTCTGAGTCTTGTTCTTTCTCTGGAAATAGGTTGGGAAACTGAAAGGTTTGTCCTTGGCCCTAAAGAGAAAACAAATGGTCAGAGAGACATTCCAGCCATTCTGCAGTAGCTATGATGCATACACTTACAGTGAAAGACCACCCTGAATTTTCAGCTAGTGCAAAATGGCACCTCATGACCTCCCAAGATCTCTTTTCCACCCATCTCCCCAAGATACATGTATATCCCTTCTCCTCAAAACCTAACTTTCAGCCTCTCCTCTTCTGTGTGCTACTTAAGATACTGACACCTTTTTTTTTTTTTAGAGATGAATGATCAGGAGATGGACATCTCTTCAAAGACTTTGAACCAGCTCAGAGATGTTGCGTGAGTCATGCAGTAGAAGCAAGATGAGCAAAATAAGTCATTTTGTTAAAGTAACACCACCCGGAAAATACACAGTGGAGCAGCCATTCATTATGTTAACACTCAGGATATGAGTAGTGGTTGTAGTTGTTTAGATCTCAGCTAAGGATAAGAGAGAGCAGTCCTAGCAGCTGTTATTGTAGGGTGTAATGTGGGAATACAGAATAACAGATATCAGAGGTCTCTTATCAACAGACATAAAGACTATGGTGTAAAACAATTACAGGGGGAACAATCTGTCTAATATATCACTAATGAGATTAAAGTGATTACATCTGCATCAGTCATTCTGCCTAACAGACAAGTCATTTTAGTGAAACATCATCAGCAGATCTATGTCTCCCACTTGGAAAATAAACATTTGCTTGGTCTCTGGTTTTTATCTAACAGCAGGAAACCATTTTTCTGTGGAAATGTACTATCCCATTAACATTACCTACTTATTTTTAGTGGCTTTTGCTCTAAGCACAACTTCATTAATCTTAACAGTATCAGCCCTTCCATTCTATATGGGACCTTGCATAATAAAACTTGTAACTGGTCGCCCGTAACTCTAAAATTACCCTCCAAAATACTTACAAACGTTACCATACATTAACTTCTTTGGCAGCATTCAGCACACAGAAATCTCAAGAAAATCATTTAACTGCTTCAGATAAAAACAGGTGGGTTTGGCTTTTTATCAGATCAGCCAGTCTTTAAATTTATGCAGTAAATAAAACCAAACAAGTGGCTCAGTTATGAAATGGTTCCACAAAGGACATGAAAGGAGCCTTCCTCAACATACCTACTCTGCATTTTGGCATCAGAAATATGACATAAATAAATCCAACAGAACCATCATTGCATCCCTGACCCAGCTGAATGTGTGCTATGTTTCATTTAATCATATACACTCAACATGGCAAATAACAGGTGTGAAAAAACCTAAACCTCATATGCTTCGGAGAGAAAAANNNTGCTTCGGAGAGAAAAAAGTATGACTTATCCCAGATGAGATTATCCAGACTGGAATCCACAAAATACCAACTCTACCCAGCAATGTTCCGCTTGTTTTTGTAGTGCATACTTCTTGGGGGTTTCCTAAGAGCCTGACCATACTACAAAAACAACAAGGGAGCTGCTGTGTACATTGCTCTTTCCTTGATTCTAGCCTGGATAAGCTCAGCTGGAACATATCAAGGTTTTCCTTTCCATTGGCGTACACCCTGGGGTTTCAGCTCTTTTGTACCTTTAAATTACAAACAGGTATCCTTATAATAGCTGTCCTCTGCCAGCTAAAGCACAGTCCCATTTCATGGCACAGACACTGGCCTTACCAGGGTCCTTGAGCAAGCCCAAAGCTGCAGCCTACTGGACCTCTTCCTGTAGCAGGATCAGCAACAAGCACCCCTGAGGCCAAGCGCTGCCCAGGATTTTAGCACACTGAAGCATTTGGAAAAGGATTTGCTAATATTACAAAAAAATTGCTGTGTTTTAACTGTGCTGTGGGCAGTTCGCTCAGCCCTGTGGTACCTACAGAACAGATAGGGCCCATACTGAAGACCTATCTGCCCTGGAGAGGAAGCCATTTTAGTTAAACAAGTCAGAAAACAACTCAGGCTAACATGGTAGGCACACCACCTCCACTGAAAATTTGAGAACTATTTATATTGGTAACAGTGTAGTAAGGGACTGTTCTTGTTATGCAGCACTTTCATTCTGGTATGCTTCCAGGACCAATGCATTTCCCTTATTGGAGAATGAAGTAAAGCCGTCCCTAAAGCATACTAACAACATCCATGGTAATTCACTACGCATTGCAAAACAGTTATTATTTTAAAAAGAGGGAAGAAAACAAAGAAGATACACACAGAGGCTGTAACAAAACCAGACAAACCTTTAAGCTGTTTATCGAAGTGCTCACAGTTCCCATTTCAAGGCTGGTGAAAGTCAAATATTGAGCTGAAAATGTCAATCTGTATGTGGAGTCTTTTAATAAATCAAAATCAGCACAGACAAGTTGGCTGTTTCCAGCTCTTGTTTTGTGAAGAAATTCTGATTTTGGCTGGCAGCCAAACACGATTCAAAACAGCCAAGACATTACGCCCTGAGAACTGAAGGTTGATAAATCTTAAGTAACAATACTCTGCAGTAATACTTCACTGTAAGGCTCTGGAGTGATGAAAGCTGTATGAAAAATAGCTGTTGTGCATGCTCAGTAGCTGGTTTTCAGAAGAAGCCTGTATCTTGGGTATTTCAAAATTTCAAAAATACCAAAAGGCATCAATTTACATACAAGATTGTGAGCCTGTCCAGGCATATTTACACTCAGTGCATCTTCCACATAATGCCAGAGGCTACTGAGGTTCAAGCTCATATGCCACCTCCTCAAAAAAATGCCTACCGAAGGAACAGAGGGATTGTCACTCCTTTACACAGTGTTGCTTTTTCTTATACTTTTTCTTTGCAAAAGTTTTTCCCTCTATACAGCAACCATTTGACAACCATAAGAAAAAGGCATCCTCAATGAAATCCTCACTGGAATAAAGCAAACAATTTTTACCAAGTTCATCAGAGTTTATCTGGTTTACAAACTGCTAGTACCGCTATGAAGTTCTGGCATATCCAACCGGAAAGGAAGATTCTGACTTACTTGAAAACCTTGCATTTGTTCACAGTTTTACCTTTTGCAAGCTATTTATCCATGGTATTCCTTTTAATCGCTGAATTATTGGAATTCTCATAAGCTGAAGTAACCTCTAAAAATGCTAGAACTTGCTTCTACTTTAGAACTTCTGCCAGCATAATTACCTTAGTTAGAAGCACAGAGAAAGAGGGAGATGACAACACCACCTTTCCACTTAACATAGCTGTGCTAAAAGAAAATCCTGTAAAAAACACAGACACTGGAAAAAAAGTCATTTTGCTCAGATAATTCAGTCTGTCTTGGAACTGGGTGGTGCACTGGCAGCAAAAAATCTTTTTCATCAATGTGAAGTGATCCCCTGATACTCTGAAATTTGTCAGGATATGCTATATCACCATGTTCATCTCGCTCTTAAGTGAAGCCTTACAAAACTAAAAATAAAAGAACAAAAATCCTCAAACAAAGCAAGTCAGAGAGGTAGCATTGAACACCTTAAAAAATAAAGGCAATATGATGATTTTATGTATTTCTCTTCTCAGTTTAGAGTCTTCCCAGAGACCTCCCTTTTTCCTACAAATTCTAAGGTTATGCACGAGTGAGATGTGTGGTCCAGTGCTCACATAACAGAAACGGGACCCATTAAACTTCTGCTCCTGCACAACTCTAATCTTCAATTCAGCATTACCCAAATGTTCAAGTGAGTTATTTACAAGGCGTTATGAGGATTCATTTGTTAAATGCTAATAACATCCTTCCTAATAAAAAGTGACCTAAGCATCAAACATTTATTTTCTCTTTAGACTTCAAGCCTTTGTCTTTAGAAAGGATAAAAACACATCTTGTTCTTGGAGTCTGTCTAAGGAGTTATCACATTAAGTGGTACAAATTGCCTCCATTCATTTTAATGAGAGGTTAAGTGACCATAATTAGGCCTATGAAGTCAAGTGCTGGCCTTTCCACTGCTGAGCCTCACGTCAGAAAACTGCTGGGAGGATTATCCAGCACAAATTCACTTATACTTGTCTGACCTTTGTGTCCCCTGAAAAGTTTAGAAATGGAAGGTCAGCACAGATATTACTGTGCAGCAATGATGCAGCAAACACCAATCATGTAAACAACTGTGAGATCTTCTGGTTATTTGGATAATTGAAGCACTTACTACTGTCCTTCAGAATTAGCAGAAAAGTGATGTTTATTGTATCATTAACTACAAAAACGTTGGACTACCAAAAGCACAGGATTCAGTCCAGCAGTAGCAGCAAATGCAGCTAAGTTTAATAATCCAGTACATTTGAACAATTCTCCCATTACTGCAGTAGTAACATATGATACTAAAACGTATGACAAAACAGCACAGAAAGCAACTTCAAAAATCCACTCAGGAATGACACTACATACGGACCATCTAAATTTCCTAAGAATTCAATAGAAAACTGCTGTCACATCTGATGTGCAAATAGGTTAATTACTGTGAATGTACAGGATACCCTAAACGGGGAGTGAGGAGAAAGCATTTGCAGAAATGTTCCCACTGGTGCCATCATTCAAGCAGCTAAATAGGTGTTAGTCCTAAGGCTGACAAGGTCAGACTCCTTTTCACAGCCATCTCCACTAGATTTCTCAAAACAGGTTTAATTAAAAATAGGTCTGGATTCCAGAGGCTTGTCTACAGTTGTGCTCCCATGGGCACTAACACCTGTTAAGCTAAACCAGTGAGAACACAGAAGGAGGAGAAGGAGGGGATGTTGTTGTTTTTTTTTAATTTCCCTGATGTTAATGCAACTGCAAAGCTTCCCACTGGCTTTCTTTTCTTCTTTTTTTTCTTTTCATTTTATTTATGGCTGTATTGGAGTAAGGAAAAAGGCTGTTATATTACATTTATTTTATCTAGTTTGCAAAGATATAAAACTTGGGTTTAACTTAAAAAATAGAACAGTGTAGAAAAGTAGCATTTGATACACAGGGCCATAAGTCTCTAACTTAAACCTTTCTCACCACACTCCAAAAGGGGAAAAAAGACAAGCAGGCTCTGGAATGGCAAGATATTGTTGATCCACAGCCTTCTATGATTTGAGGTATTTTTTTAGTGTGAAAATATTATGCTTGGACAGATCATGTATTTGTCCAGTTACCGCCTGAGAATAAAGTAAACAGCACTGAATCTCCAAGAAATAGTATTTGGAAAAGAAAGGACAACAATCCTTACATGTGGAACAGCTGGGGCACTAGTCTGACACCTAAGGGCATGCTGACTATGACTTCATACACCTTACACCTTTGAGACACTTGCAGGAAGTCAATGGATGTGTGTGTTGCACTGGGACACATAAGGTGATGCTTTATGAAGCAGGGAAACATAACTGGTCATGAGAATAAACTCAATTTCATTCAGGTGAACTGCACCACGAGGGCCACCAAGTCACACTGGAAAGGGCAATACTTCCACCTAGTGGGCAACAGAAAGATCAACCCAAGACCTTCCAAAAACACATCCGTATTTTTCCAGTCATAAGCAGTTTTAACTTGAAACTGGATTAATGAGAGAAAACACAGCTGGTAAAAATGGTGGGAAAGCCCAGCTTCTCTGACTCACGGCAGATGCAAACTAATACTCATGAAAATAAGGATTTTACAGTGGTTACCAAAGACTTTCCTAAATTAGGCAGATATTAACAATGGACTACATGGGGCCTGTAATGGCCTGAATCACACCATGAATGAGAACGAAGGCAAACCCTTTACATTCAGAAATGACACTGGGTTTCTGGCTTCACCCGCTGTTTAAAGCTGGTGTGAACAGAGAGCTGGGAGCTCATTGTCTGAGACATCAGAGCTAGTGATGAAAAGCAACAAACAAAAGGAAAAAGAGAAAGGGGGAGGAATAAAGAAACCTAAATGTTAATGGAAATTAACAGACCACAACAACAATAGGAAAAAAAACACAGAGCAAAGAGACAAAGAATGAGGTGAGGAAAAAACACAGAGACCAAGCTTCACTGGCAGGAGTTTAGCAAATGGTCAGGATTCCCTCTCTTGACATGAAAAACACCACCAAAACGTGGTCTCCTGCCCCTGTTCATGGGAGAGATGGAAAACGTGACATTCCTTAAGAACTTATTATGGTAACTACAGTATACGGCAGTAAGGGACTCCTGCTGTCCCATGTACTAAGAGACTTCAGCCACAGTGCAACCAGGCTCCGTGCAGTGCCCAGAAAACAAAATGGGAGGCTGGAGGAATGACCAAACTAGTCCTGTGCGCCTGCCTCCAATACTAAGCTAGTTTAGGTAAATCTCCACACCTCTGCTGAGCAACCCCTACAGTAATGGCTGCTATTCAGGGTTGAGAGGCTGAATGTGAAATATATGCACAAAGGCACTGCCTTAAGTGAGTGTCTTGCTCCAACAGAGCAGCAACATTCTGCTTCCCACTCCTTCCCCAAGTATCTCTGGATTGCAGACTACCTCCTTCTCAACTCAGCAGATAAAGGACACAAGACTGCATTACAGTGAAATAAAATTTGAGAACTGACTACAGTTCACTAGAGACCCATGTCTGCTTCAGTCTTGTGAAACAAGTTTCTAAAAGCAAGTAAGTCACTAGCAGGAGGCTGTGGCAATGGAAAGTGCGTGCAACCACCTGCTAAGGAACAACACTCAGAGAAAGCAATTTGTGAGATACAACATCATCAATCCAAGCACTCAATTCCTAATTGTACAGTCCTAATCTACAGCAAACAAAAACCTAGCACAGACAATCCAGGAGGGAGAATTTGCTCACCAAAGCAGAGAGACTATCTTGAAAAAGGAATGTGCGTTTTAGCCTTCGTAATGTTAAATCCTCACAGAGACGAGGTTGCCTTTAACTTCAGCAGTGTAATTCAAAGTTACTCCTCATCTAAATACAACTGCTACTTTCTAGTAACATTGTACTTTATAATGGTCTTTTATGTAAGGGCTGTCTAGAAAAACATATTGTCCTCAGTTTTCTTCCTACTCCCCTTCCCAGAAGAGGCTTAGAAAAAAGATTCTAAGCGTATTTAAACTTTGAAATATTAAAAATTAGATGTCCCATTGTCTGTGCCTTTTGAGTTTGACCCCAAGTCCATATGAAGTCTTAGCCAGTCTTTAAGATCACACAGTGTTCCCCCAGCACTGAATCCTTGTCCCAAGATGGAGTGATGTCATGCTGCCAACTGCAATTTTGAGCTTATGGTTTTACAACCATAAATAGCATCCTTTTTATGTAATTTTGGTATGTGAAGGGGTTTTCTGTCACTGGTTGCACCTCTTTTTTGCATAAAGACAGGTAAGCCCAAGTGAAGTCTAAACTATAATATGCTCCTCTTATGAAAAAAATTTATAAGAACATGAAGCTCCTTTTCCACTGGGCAACCAACATACGTTTCAGAGTCCGGTTCAGCCACAAAGCATGCTTGTTTAGACATGACTAAAGGCTCTCCAAGGAATAAGCCTTAGTCTTCTCTGAAATTCAGAGACCTTTAATAAGAAGTTCCCTACCCTCACAATATATTCTTTCACTTACTGGACATTTCAGCAATCAACCACACAAGTTGTGAACCATCCAGCACACAGAGCACAGGGTCAGCATGAAACTCTCTGGCAAAGCAGCACCCTATGACATCAGACCACAACCTACAGACAGACCTCAAACCCACACGGGACTTGAAAACTAACCATTTGTTTGAATTTGATCTTTAGACCAAGTCATTTAAATCTCTTTATATTCTGGAATTTGTTAAATGTTAAAGAAACTGTCATTATTAGAGGACTGGCAGAAATATTCAGCCAACCAGGACAACTCACTGGACATTACTTTCAGCTTGGCTGGTCAACAGTCCCTTTCTCTTTCCTCACAAGCATCCCATGTTAACTCACCAGCTGTACATAGGCGACCTTGTAATCTGGCTTCTTCACTCTCTGATTCCTGTGATTCCTCTTGTTGTTTGCACCTGCAGAAACAAAGAAAATCCCACCTTTACTTCCCAGGACTTCCAAGTTCTCCAGAGCAAGGCACAGCTGAAGGGGGGACTTGGCTAGCTCTGATTTATTGTTAAGAGAAACACTCTTCCTTCACCACCAGCACGGCACCACAATTATTGAATTTTAATGAAACTGCTGGACACTGCTCTCCTCATTTACAAGCAGAGAATGAAGGCATCACCAGCCGGCTGCCATTGTGCCTTCACATCACACACAAAGTCTGCAAAGAAGCAAAGAGAAAAGTCTCCCAAGTAGGGACCAAGGGTGATGAACTGTCCTCCCAACATCCACAGCTTCAGGAAGACAAGGAGAAAATGACCACTAAACAGCCTTAAGCCTGACAAGTTTTACTGTTCAGCTGATGAGCTGGATCTACTGTTTATACCCCAGGAGATTATACTCCACATCCAAACAAACCAAAGCACCTCAACCTTCTCCAAGCATACTGGTCACAAGTGAGGGCGAAGTACAACTTACCCCCTGCATGTTAAGCAGACACTAAATCTCTCAAATTATAAGGCATTCTAACCCTCCTTTATCCCTGACTATATACCATCACTTAAAATTAGCAGTAGGGGAAAAAATGGTTAAAACAATTAGCATGACTATTTTTCAGTGCTGTTTGGAACCAAATATGTTTGGTATTTAAGACTTTATTTACTTCTGTTTTTCACACAAGCATATTACAGATGATACTTCCAGGTTTTTTCTTCCTTTATATGTTCTGAGTTTTACGACCTTATTTTGAAGCTTTTTCCTTCATCCTCCATTTTCACTACTACAGGTCTTTTTTCCTATTTTTTTTAAAATCATCCTTAATCTTACCATTATAAACAGATAATTCCTTTCATAGAGTCACTACGTGAAAAATGAAAAACCCAGCCATCAAAGATGTCCTGATCAACAAGTCACTCTCCACTCGATAATTACACTGCCTGATTTTCAAAATGGCAAATTAACATGAAAACAAATCAAAAATATTCCTGACTGCATCCAAAATGCAGTCAGAGAAGCTCTGGGGAAGGAAGCATTCATATGTAAAGGTAACATTATAAAAATTTAGCTTATTTCAGTTAGAATTTAGTCCCTCTGCTGCAAGTCAGAGTACAGCATAAGTTAAACTAGGAACGTTTTGTCTTTTGGGTTGGTTTTTGTTGGGTTTTGGTGGAAGTTTGGGTGTTTTTGTTGTTATTTTTGTTTCTAGGGGTTGGAGAGAAATACCACAAGTGGAAACATTCAAGTCTGTAGAAGAAATCTGGTAACAACAGGTGATAAAAATGTCAAAGTTTGTCAATAAGATTTTCTGACATTATCTACTGGTTCAACAGAATAGTTTTCTTTGCTCTACAAACTCTGCCTTTTGTTAGACCATAACACCTCCTCTGTGTGCATGCGAGCTAATCCCAGCTCATTTTTTAAACAAAGACCATGGCTGAAATTAAGTTTAATTACTACTTGCATTAAAACACATGAAGCAGTTCCTTCTGAAGGTAGACACCCACTGGTCTTCAAGGAGAAACAGTACCAACTACAAAAGCACAAGCTAAGTAACTTTAAGGATGATTAGGCTTTTTTAATTCAGATTTTTTCTTTTTAGGGTGAAACTTACATCATAATTTAATGAAAGCATTCAAATACGAAGTGGTGCATGTTCAATTGAAGGGATGAATAAACAACTAAGCTAACAGGTATCACCAGCTAAGCACCTGGAACTACAGGAACCAAAGTCTGCTGAAATCTAACAGACCTTTTGAGAGGTAAAAGTCTACTCTGGCTGCACAGGGATGCTGTATTAATCCCTCTGGATTACTCAACTGCACTTACCATACTGTATCCTGGTCCTCACAGCAGCTACCGGCACATTGTATATTCTTTCAAGGTAATTCCTGATATCCAATTTTGTCATTCTAAGCAATGAAAAAAGATTTTCGGGAAAGAAAGAAAAAGAAGTGTAAATATTAAAATAAAATAAACTAGAGACTGGGTGATACTGTGGAATAAATGTCTTCTTGTTTTAACCAAGACACATTTACTACATCAAACAGTAAACTCAACCTAGACCACACACTGCTACAGTGACTTATGATCCATAAACTGTAACAATTGTCAAATATTTTATCCTCTGTAGCCTCAACATTCAAAATGCCAGGTATATTCTGTGTTCAGCAGGTTTTCTCACTGCCCAACCTGAGACGCCTTTCTTTATTCTGAGTAGGAGCTGCTGATCTTACCAGAACCTGCTACAGGCTTGTGGGCTGTAATGTGTGCCAGCAGACTGGTCAGGCTGAAAGAATCCTGACAAATAACTGGATACCACCTTGCTTACTCTGGATCAAATTCATAAGCATTTCCTCCTTCCTAAGCCCGTCCCTGAGAAGGCTGAGCCTCACTAATACTCCGGGAGAGGAGCCACGCCAAGCTCGCCATTAAATCAGTGCCCTCGCCGCCCTCTGCAAGGTCTCCCTGAAGCAGAAGCCCCTTCCCTGCCCCGGCACTCGGCCCTCCCTCCCCTCAGCCAACAAGCCGAGCTGCCGTGCCCGCACTCACTCCATGGAGACGCGGAACTGGACGGTGTCCTCGGGCTGGGGCACGCCGGGGCGCACCGCCAGCATGAAGAAGTTGGGACGGAAGATCCGCAGCTGCGGGCCGCCCCTCTGGAACAGCGGGTACCTGCAGGGACACGCCGCCGCTCACTGACCGGCCGGCCGGCCCCCATCCCACCCCGCTGCCCCGACCGAGCCCCACCGGCCCCCATCCCAGCCCACCGGCCCCTATCCCNGAGCTACCAGAGAGGGTTCAGCGGAGGGGCACAAAGATGATCAGGGGTCTGGAGCATCTCTCTTATGAGGAGAGACTGCGGGAGCTGGGCCTGTTCAGTCTGGAGAAGACTGAGAGGGGATCTCATTATTGCATACAAATGTCTCAAAGGAGGGTGCCCAGAGGGTGGTACCAGACTCTTTAGTGCTGCCCAGTGACAGGATGAGGAGCACGGTCATAAACTGAAACACAAGAAGTTACACCTCAACGTGAGGAAGAATGCCTTTATACAGAATGTGGCAGAGCACTGGAACAGGCTGGCCAGGGCAAATGTAGAATCTCACTCCCTGGAGGTATTGAAAACCACCTGGACACATTTCTGTGTCACCTGCTCTGGGTGACACTGCCTTGGCTGGGGGGTAGGACTGAAGAATCTTCAGAGGTCCCTTCCAACCCTAACAATTCTGTGATTATGTGAAAATGCTGCCTCTGTGGGACTCTGCAGTGCTGTCTGCCTTTGCTGAGATCTTGTCCTGACTCTCCTCCTGTCCTCCAAGCTGGTGAGATCCAAGCACAACAGACACGGGGCTGTTCCAGGAGGCCACAGAGATGCTGGAAGGGCTGGGACACCTCCCTTGTGAGGACAGGCAGAGAGCTGAGGTTGTGCAGCCAGGAGAAGGGAAGGTGCTAGGGAGACCTTATTGTGACCTTTCAGTATGTAAGGGGACGTATAAGAAAGACAGAGACTTTTCACCAAGGTATGTTGTGACAGGACAAGGGGCAACTGTTTTAAACTGAGAGAGGGCAGGTTTAGATTAGATTTTTGGAAGAAGTTCTTTACTGTGAGGGTGGTGAGGCACTGGAACAGGTTGCTCAGAGAAGCTATGGATGCCCTGTCCCTGCAAGTGTTCAAGGCCAGGTTGAATGGGGTTATGAGGAACCTGGTCTAGTCAGAGGCATCCCTGCCCATGGCAGAAGAGTTAGAACTATATGATCTTTAATGCCTCTTCATACCTAAACCACTCATGACTCTGTGACTCCTCAGCATGTGCCAGGAGAGAACTGGAGCAGGCACAAAGGCACCAGAAACAGACAGAAGTTTGGAAACATGGGAGAGACTCTGATGGCCTTCCCTCCACCAGGGCAGTTGAAGGGTTGGCAAAGACAAGAGGCTCTACAGAATAGCTCACACCTCGAATTTAGTAGCAGCCACTTGTGTTTTGACATCTACATTGAATTGACCAAGTAATTCACACTTCAGTATTGGGCTTTAATATTGTATGTAGGCTAACAGCCTCAATAAATATTTTAATGTAATATTTGAATGAATCATTCTCTATTGCATTTGTCTGCATTTAATAAAAGCTATGTGCTGAAAACTACCACTTCTGGAGATTTGTTCTTTTATTCCTGATTCTTTGATTCACTTCACCACTCAAACTTTGAAGTAAATTTCAACTACATTTGGCAGCCAGATTACAAGCTCCCTGAGAACAGTTAGCTCTTGGTATCTGCCTGTACAATGCCTTAAAACAGGCCCCCAATTCTGAGTCTTTGCTGATGATACTGAGCCTATTCCCCATTTTAGAGACAGATCAAATGACATTAAATAAGGGTTTGGACCAACTCCCAAATCCTTGGAACATGGAAAGGCATTAAATTAAATACAAAACAGCATTCCAGAGGGCTGTCATTGGAGTAGGTACTGGTTGTGCTTTATTTACAAAATCCAGAGATTTGTACACAGCAATCTACAGGGCAGCATAGGGCTGGTATCAGGAGGATAAGGGACATGCTCAGCAGGATTTGAAGATGCCAGCAAGGAGTCATCCCAGTTCCACAGGGAACCTGCTTCCCCTTGACTGAGGAAGCCACCAGACCCCTCCAGGAAGAAAAGCAGCAGCAATAGCCAATCCAGGCTGATGCGATTTTTGTTACAGTTGAGGCATGAGAACACAAGTGATCGGTGAAGGAGGAAAGAGGAGACCAGCAGGGGTTCAGCACACCATTAAAGGCCATCCTGCCTGGTTCTTTACTTCCAGCGCCCACCAACTTTGCCCTTGGCTCCTGCCTTCTTGCTGCTACAATGCAAAAGGAAAGAAAAACATGTCAGCATGATGGAAGCAGTGGGGCTCTGTGGCCACTCTGCGTTTCTGACTCTTAGATTAGGTTTCAGCTGCTTTCCCTTCTCACATGTTGGGCACACCTGCTATTGACCACATCCTGAGAAAAATATTGTTGATATTGTGGAAAAGGATTCCTCCTGGGGCTCTTAGTGTGAAAGGCAGGATGTGCATGCCTGAAAGAGGTGGACCCTTCCAGACTCCTGCATTATCAGGGTAGAAATCTAGGTGGTCTCTAAACTAAGGGACAGGTCTATGCAGCCACAGACTTGACGTTTTCTGAATACAAATCTGCTATAATCTGGATTTTAGGATTTAGAGCACTATCTAGAGAAATTTGCTCCGTATGAAAGAGCTCTGATCAAATTCCCCAGATGCTCTATTCAGTAGTGGAGGCAAAAAGCTGAACACTAATTTAAATACAACTAAGAAGTGCTTTGCTCTGGCAGAGTGGCTATTTATATCATAAGAGCAAGAGTCTCCAAAAACAATCCAAACAACTTTTTAGGCCTGCTCTCCTATCAGTACCCCTGTCTTGTTCACGGTGTGTGGGAGCAGTCCAGCTACCCTCCCCACTCAAAGCACCTGAGGCAAACTCTCTCCAAGAGTTGTTGCACACAGAAGGGCAATCCTACATGCAAGCCACTTACCTTCTGCCTGAGAAGCCTGGACTCAGAATGGGGCTGGGCAGGAAGTTAGTTGAGTTAGATTCTGCACTAGTTCCCATTAGCAGCGCCTTGGTTTGTGGGGTTTGCACACCCCCAAACCTTTCCATCTCGCACACAATGATGAGGCTTCTTCTTGAACCAAAGCACATGCAAAGTGGGGGCAGCTCTTTGACATGGCAGAGTGTGGCGTTGGGGGCCAAGAACAAGGTGGTGAGGCCTTGATGTCAACAGAGGCCTTCTTCAGAACCACTGGTTCCTCCAGGGAGAAGAAAAACATGGGGAGATCATGTCTGGGGAGATTTTTGTTGTGCTGCCCCATGGATTGGTTCAAGAGCACCAGCCATATGTACAGAAGGATGTAGCACAGTGACAGAGACACGCACATAGGGGATACTTTACCTTTGACCAAGATAGGCTTGGTCTATTTGAAAAAATGGATGTTTTACATAAAAGAGAGCATGCACTTTCTGCTTATCTTAAATTAATCTCTATGTCCCTTTTGCCAGCCTTTCTGAACGTTTAAAACCTAGTGTAGGAATGCCATAGCTCCTCAAAGGCAAAGTCCTTTTATATCCACAAGCACCTTTGATGTTTGATGTTACACCTAACCTTTAGAGTATGCTTAAGGAGATTTAATAAAGTCTGAAGCAAAAGACTCATTTGATCCTTGTATAACACACTGACAGGCACTGCTTTGGAATGATAGTGTCTAGTGTGGATAGAAATCTAAGCACACAGAAATCTCATTAGTTCTGGCCTTCTCAGTGCAACCTTTTCAAATGATGTCCTGAGAGAGTTACCATATCTTTTGGGGGAACAGGCAGGCAGTGGCCTGTTGTGAGTAGTGTGGTTGTGCCCTACAAGAGCAGCAATGCCCAGACAAACCATGGAGACAAACCACGGCATCATTCTGCAGCTGCACATTCTGCTGAAGTTTATCAGCCTACAGCTCTGTATAGAAAATACCACGGTAAGGTCAAGCCTTATGTTTGGCATTACAGACAACCAAGCCCCCAGTGTTACATTCATTTGATAAGTCAGGGTCTCTTGGGCAAGTAGGAAGGCAGGTCACTCCTATCATCCAAAGATATCACCAAAGGCCACTGCTTCATTCCTGGCATGACTTTGCTAAAAAGATACAGATGCACAAAGAAGATCAAACCTACCACTGGAGAGCTCTCCTTCCTTTCTTCCCTGCTGTTACTTCTCTGTGAGTGTTAGTTTTCTGCATGTCCTAACCCCCTAGCTTTGTCTACCCCTGGTGTCCCATAAATTCATTAAAAATACCTAGAATAAAGGTATTAGACTTAAAAAAGTAATGAAATAGTCTTGTAGTGAAAGAAAGTGGGAGAGAGATGATGAGTGAAAAGAATTCCCAACAGTAATCCCATTATGTTAGTCTTGTTACACACCATTCCTCATAATCTTAGCAACCACTTGTTTGTCTTTTGTAAACAAGGGTTGCATTCCCTCAAGTATTCAAAGCACCTCAGACAGGTGTTTGAAAAACCCAACAATAAGCAGAGGAAAATTTTGAAGATATGGTGTGAAGAAACATTTTTTTCTTGTTAGGTGTTACATTCACTTCAGTTTCCCTTTCATTTTCTCAAGGTGAGGCAGGATGGGAGTGGCCCTTCCATCTCTAGCCCCATTTCATTGCAACAAGAAAATGTCAATGTTGAGGCTGAAGTGACTAATTTGAACACTGAGAAGATATCCCCAAGCCAGGAGATAGGAAGGGGATATAAATACTTACTGCTTCTGGGCCTGATCGATCCGGTTTCTGAGGGTGACAATCTGCAAACAACATACATGACCAGGGTTTTTAGAGACAAAGAAACCTTGTTCCCTCAAGGAGAGGGGAATTTTACCTGCTGAAGTGCTTAAAACAGGTGCCTGTAGTAGGAATTAACACATCCTTTGAAATAAAAGCTCACCAGTGGTTGAAGGAGAGAAATGTTACTTCTTGGCCATAAATCTGCAAGCCACCTTCACATGTCAAGGGACAAAAGAGCTAGAGTTTTATGACCCTTACCAGAAGTGTTTCTACATAGTGAAATTAATCTCCTGTGAACTCACATGTCAAACTGCAGGCAGGTGAACTGGAATGAGTGTCACCTTGGCTGACTGGAAAGCTCTTGGATGGCTCCATCACCTGCATGTGTCAATCTCACCTTCTCACTCTTCCGTTACTCCTACATATCAGGAAGTGCATAAGCCCAAAGATCTTCAGTGGTCTTTGGATGGCAACCTCAAGAATGGAAGATGGGTATCACATCCTCCTGGAGTACCTTTTGCTGGCTGGCAGAGCAGGAGGTGAGCAGTTTGCAGCAATCACCACTTCCCCAGACACTCCTTTAATAAGAGATGACTTTTAAACTGACTGAAGAAGAAAATATTCAAGGGGAACTTCAGCCACAACAGGGGAGAAGGTTGGAGTGGGGGCTCTGAAGGCCTTCTCAAGCTCTGTTGATGTTGCAAGCCTTTAGAGTGTCTGTCCCACAAGATGAAGCATCTCTTCATTTAGCCATGAGTAAACTGCATATTTCAACCTGATGCACAGGAAAGGAAAGACCTACCTTGCACAGGATAAATACCTTATAGCCTGACTTAGCACCTCAGTTCTGGTCTGTAGGCCTGGACTCATTACTGAATTCCTGGGACTCAGGTACTGGAAAATCCTACAAAACACTAGGGCGTGATAGAGAACCTTCTTTTGCCCCTTCATCTTCTCATTTTTAACTGAGTCAGGGTTCTACTTAGTTTTCCTGGACTGAAGAAAGGTGCTTGCCAAGATGTATGCTTTGCTTGTGCTTTTAGCACAATTCAAAATTCTGCACTGACTCTGCTGGTCCAAGAACTGATGACCCAAATAGTGAACATTTAAAGTCGCACTTGACATTCTCAGCGTGCAAAAGAAAGAAAAACAAAAGTCATACATTCCGGGTGTCCCATGAACCGGTAATTCCTGGCTCATGTTTTTCCATGGCAAACAGAAAATATATATGAGACTGAAACGTTATCAGGAACAGGACAACACAAGCAAGAAAAGATCAACAGATCACTTGCTTTTGTACTTACTCGTGGAAGTTTTAGTATTTGTCACAGCAGTTTAAATTGCTCTTTTTCCAACCAAGTATTTTCTCCAAGTGTGGAGGAGAACCAGTTGTCTTCAGTTTGACCCAAGGACTTAAGACTTACCTTCAGTGATAACCTTATGATCATGACTATGGCACTCACTCTCCAATATAGCACCAAAGAGCAACAGACACTAGAGCTAAAGAATGGCTCTATTTCTCTGTGTCCCACTTCCTTCCTTTGTCTCTCCCTTGCATCCTTGCTTGTAACTCCTTCATTCTCTTTCCTATTTTCACTTACCTTTCTCCTCAATTTTTTCCTGCTATCATCTTCCCTTTATTCTTTCACTTTTCCTCTCCCATCTTAGCTGTGCATTTTCCTTCTGCTTTGCTCATTCATTGCACTTTGTTTCTTTGCTTTTCATCAGCAGTTCTTTGTTTATGCAGAGGTTTCATTACCATAGCATGTACCCCTCCCCTGGCACTGCCTTATTTCCTGCTTTTCCATACCCACTTGACCTATTATCCTTAAGTTAGCCCTCTCCAGTATTTTGGATCTAGATAACCCTGTGCCACAAGGTGGAGATGCTTTCCAAACCCATACTATTCTCTATATACTGTAGTCCAAGCTATTACACACGTATCCCTAAGCTTCTGCATGTATCCCAGGTGCATCAGGGTGATGCCCCCAAGCACACAATACCAGAGTTTTGGACAGGGAATTATTTTAGGGTTCTCTCAGTAGATTGCATGCTCAGCTTTAACCAGATCCCTGTTGGACTCTTGACTCTTTTCCTAAATTCCTGCTTTATATCTTTTCAAAGAATGGAAAGGGAGAGAAAAAGGAAGTGAATGGAGAGACACAAGATCCATTTCTCTCTTTTCTCTCTGCACTTGGAGCCAAGTGCCAGCTTCCGTCTGGCGCCTGGCTCTGACCATGCGGCAGGCTCATGCATTTGGTAGCCTTTGCTGCTGCTGTTACACAGGCAAGTTCATTGTACTTACAACTTGGAAAGCTCCTGCAGCCTGCAACGCATTGTTAAAATCTAAGAGAGATTGAGACAGTTACATTGGTGTTGCTCACTCCCTGTCAGCATATGTGATTAGGAACTAAAAGGAGAGCGAGACAGAGAGACATCTAGTAGGATTTCTCAGCCTCTGAAACCTGATGTGGGTGAGTGCAGCCCTATCCAGTGACTGTGTGAAGGAAACATGTCCACTTTCTGTTACCATATGACACTTCAGTTAGATGCTCCTGTCTGGAGACAGTTTTCAATGACTCCAGAGAGCTCAGTTCACAGGTAATCTGTCTGGGATGGAATAAAACCTACAACATTCAAGTTTGAAATCAAAGAAATATCTAAAAATATTACTTTACAATGGAGGTGCGTGGGCTGAGAGTTATTGAATTTTCAGGCCACTGTTACCTACAGATAAACAAGAATGAACAATGTTTCAGGAGAGGGCAGGCAGTCCATTTTCCTTTGGGATTGCCTTTTCATGGGGCACTGAAAACCTTAAAAGTGATCTATTCAATATCGGCCTAAAACGTGAAATCCAGTTCAAGTACGTATGTTAGGGGAACGCAGTTCCAAGCATCTTTCTCATTAAATATTGCAAAGGGTCATTGGAGACCAAAATAATGTCACAACATGACTTTTGCCAGAGGAATGACAGAGACTTTTACATTTTGGACCCAGCGTCATTAGCAAAATGGCCCCTCAACTCACCTCATATTTTTTCCTCTTGATCTGCTCTGTAAAGTCATACTTTTCAGTCTCCAGCTGATATAACCAGTCCCACAGCTCCTTAGCTTTGTCCCTGTGAGTTTATGGGGAAAGGAAGATGGAAGAAACACATGACATCAGATATCTTCTATGGTTTTCACATTGCTAATAATGAATTTTATTTAATGTCATTCACACATTTTACTGTAAACCCTCTCTGTTCTTTGAAAGCCACTCATAATTTTCAAGGTCACATTTTTCTTGCCTTCTCACCTTCAAACCTTTTAGACTTGCAGTCTTGCATGTGTCACACATTAATATAATTCCTGTAATTTTCCCCCTAACTCTTAATGAAAGAGAAGACTCCAGTGGAATCAGACAAGAAGGAAGGAGGACTCTGAAGGTCACACAGATAAGAAAAGCAGTTGCTATTGTGCAATCTCATCTGGGTCAGGGCTGAGGTGAGCCAACCTCATCTTTCAGTCATGTGTAAACTCCAACATGTGCAGTCCAGACTATTATCTGATGACTGCTCTGCACCAGAGCACTTAGCTTCCAAACCTCCAGCCTTCATGGAGATCCTATTTATACCTTAGCAGCATTAACTCACCCCTGGGAATGCAACAGATATCAGTCTGTAGACTTGTTCAGCTAATCCCAGAGCTAGTCCTGGAAATTACTAATCCTAATTAGCAGGAGAGGCTAACAGAGCTATGCCAGGAGCACAGCTAGAGGCTACCAAACCATTTCAACACTTCCCTACATTCCCAATTCTCCTCCACTCTCCAGGTTAAGCAAGGGCACAACTTAAGAGTGTCCCATGATGAATTTCAAGGAAGGCCCTCTCCTCTACCTCATTTTATCACCAGAGAAGACTTCAGGCCAGTAAGACCAAATTTCAGTGGATTACATTCCATAAATTATGATAAACATGTTACCTCAGCTTGTCTTCATTAAGGTGGTCAATGTTCAGGGGCTTGCGCCTCTCTGCCAGGACCTTCTTCTTCGTCTCTCTAGCTGTTTGCTTCTTTCCTCTCTTCTGGTCAGCCTATTTTCAGAATATCAATTAACGTCAGACTGCAGAAACTAAGACTGAATGAAGCTATTTCAGTGACAGAGCAAGTAAGACAAGCTGCTGGAGATCCAGAAGAGCAAACATATGGCCATTTTCTCAACTTCTAATTAATACTGTTCCCAGTCAACCTAATGGTTTAATGTTTTCATATTTCTTTCCTCCATCCATGATTTTTACCTTAGCCAGATAGCTGCTGTATGNCAGCTTTTCTCTTGGCATCTTCTTCCTCTCTCCGTGCCTTTTCCTCCTGTGGAGGGCAACACACAGAACAAGTTACTCTAGGGGAGACTCCCAGCTCCCCCAGAAGACAGTGACAGTGCAGGGAATGTGATCGGAGAAGTACATGCATGAGAATTAGCAACTCCTGTTTTCTGCCCTTTTTTTAAGAGGGTGGTCATTTCATCTTCGGACCAAGGCAGGCAGAACCTGTAGTTTGTTTCTGTCTCTAGAGATCTGGCCAGTTTGATGTAGAGACAAGGAGAGGGAAGCAAAGACACTTACCGCAAGCCTTGCCTGACGCTCCTTCTCCTTTTCAGCCCGGATTCTCTGCTGCTCTGCTCTTTCAGCTCTGCGCTTCTCCTGCAGGGAGGAGTAGCAGAGGCACTGGATTATCATCGTGGCTGTACCTGCCTCCAGTGTTACACCCCACTACCAAGAGCTTTGTTTCACAGAGTGCAAGCCACCTTCTCTCTTTCTAGAGCATGCAGAAGGGTCTCATGTACAATTCTCAGATTAAAAACAAGGGGAGAGGGGGAGAGATGGGAGGAGAAGGTGTTTGATGATGACTTGAGCAGTCACTTCTGTACATGACAGCACAGCTTTCTGTCAAAGTGTGACAGTGGTTTCAGCTTCTCATCTACAGATGATCTCTCAATCTGGTACAGGGAAAAGGACTCACAATTCTCTCCTTGAGGGCAACCAGCTCTTCTTCTTCCTTTCTTCTGGCTTCAAAGTGGCTGTCAATCAAAGCCTGCAGTTCAATCAGGTCTTTGTTCTGCCTTTTCTTTTGGATGTCCTAGAAGAGCAGGAAAATGCATTAAGTGCATATTGCTCTAGTATTATGTCCTGGACACTCCCAGAATCCTGCATACACAGAGAAACAAAAGTAGAAAGTATCTGTAGATTTCCATGGAAATCTATGGATTATCTTAAATGGCTGTTGGTGCAATCAGACACTCATTCATACAACATTCAGGAGCCCAGAAGTGTAAAGAATCCAAATCTCCCATTCCCCTACACCATATTTTCTCCCTGACTTTGCTTAAACACCTATCTTTGCATATACTAAGCTGCCTCCTCTTTGCTTTGTAACACAAATCTTATATAGAAAGTATTCGTGCATTTTGGGCAAAGCAAATATTTCTGTGGAGGTTTTCAACACCAGATTTTCTTCATTTTTCTAGCAACTTTCTAGGAAGGTGTTTGGATCTCTACATATTATTGTCATTTTAGCTAGTGTTTCTCAGCAACAGATGAGGGCCTTCAACTTTCAAGCCATTTGCAACAATGGGCAGAGGATCTGAGATCCCTAAAACACTTACTTTCTCTTCCTTATATTGGCTTCAAAGATTCAAGGAGACAAAAAAAAAAAGAAATACATTATTTTAGCTTAGTCACATTATCAGTGAATGCATTCAGAGAGTTTCAGGGAGCAGAGAGTAGTCTTTTGCTGAAATCAAGTTGCAAATCAACCATACTTTTTTCTTTGACTTTGCCCTCAGCAATATCCAATACCGGAGGAGTTACGTGGGTTTGTACTCATTAATGCTACTGTGTATTATCAGGTACAGACAGACAAACACAGCAAGTCTCAGGAATACTTACATCAAAATCTACTTTCTCACCCTCTGGTATTTTAGGAGCAGTTAGTCTGCAGAGAGTCACAAACAAAACAAAAAATAAAAGAAAAAAAAATATTCTCATCTTAAAGGATATACAGCTTTTAAAATAGCCCGTCCTGCCCTGCCCTCAGGAACCACACTGACAAGGAGGAATGTTGGGGGAGATACAGAAGGGTGAAAGAGCACATCAGTGGAAAACTACTCCAGAAAAGTACTATGGACCACTGTCCTTCTTGGAAGGTCATGCAGGGCAGGGAGTTATCCCTAAAACCCCTTTTTATTCCCGAAGCCTATGGTCATTCCCTAGCACATGGAAAGATGTTGATCTGTGAGTCTGCCTGTGCAGGGCTGTACACTCCATCCTGGGCAGCTGGCAGAGTGGGAAGGGAAGGTGCTGGGGCCCCAAAGCAGAAGGTCAATCAGAAACCTTAGTTAAGCTCAACTCAACCCAGCCCAACATTTGCCACCCTTCCCACTGCCAGTGATCCTGTATGGAAGGGCAGCTTCCCAGCTGTGGCCTCCTACAGAGGATTTACTGTTGAGCTGCCCATAT
This sequence comes from Pomatostomus ruficeps, assembly GCA_013400735.1. Taxonomy (NCBI): domain Eukaryota; kingdom Metazoa; phylum Chordata; class Aves; order Passeriformes; family Timaliidae; genus Pomatostomus; species Pomatostomus ruficeps. The sequence continues at coordinate 93,201 of VYZT01021181.1, forward strand.
TTTGGGGTCCTGTGACACCTCTGCATCTCAGACAGTCCACAAGTTGTCTGACTCTACCAGGAACAAGTCTCAAGGCCCAGGCCAGTAACTGCTGCTAAGGCATCCTCTGAAGGAAGCAGACATCCTGGAAAGGTGTGCAGGAACAAACAGACGGATGTTGCATGAGGGAGAGTTGGATAAAGATTTCTAGTGGCCATTTGCCTAATAGAGAATCTAAGGGCTTCTCCTAGATCAGGAAAATGATCCCAGGGTTTTGAAACTCTGCCCGTCATACTTACTTTATTCTGGGCTTCTCCTCTGTATTTGGAAGGATGTAGCAAAACAGGAAGGGAAAAAGAGGAAGAAAGTTAAAACAACAGAGATTACACCAGCTGCTAAAGCAAAAGGAGGGAAGGGAAATTTAATCTTAGGGGAAACATCCAGAGAAACTGGTTAAATCTCAAGCACTTCCAAAAGAAATACACACACTCACACACCCCCTTTGCTAGGACTAAATCTGTTTTTATCCTTGAAACAGAATTTGGCAGAAAAGAATCAAGAGACTGTATAAAAGTCCCAAACATAGCATCTGGAACACAATGGTTTTGTGTAAATGCAAAATTATTTTTCTCAAACCATCCTGACCAAAGCTCTAAGGAGGCCAGCTGGGCTGGAGGGTAGAAGAAAATGATGCCTTTTTCAATCAGCACTTTTTTTGCTAAAGTTAACTTGAATTCACAGTATCATATCTCAATGATAAGTAGGCTTCACCAGTTTTGTTCAAATGCCTCATGTGGAGGCCAGGAGGGGAAAACCTTTATGACCCACATTTTCTCCAGGTTCCTTGGCTTCCAAGACGTCTTAGGGCACATGTCCCTGAGATACCTTGGTGCCATGGGGAAGATGCTTATTCTTCTCCACTGCATGGTGCTCCTCAAACCCAGCTTGGAAAGGCCATCCTCTCTTAGCAAGCATCCTCTCCTGCCGAGGTACATGCAGAATTCCCATGGGCATTGATGGGAATGCTCTTTTCATCTCCAAGAAAGGCATAATGCCCTGATAGGCAGGCTAAACCATCACAGAGGCTGCCAGCCTGGGCCCTCTGGCAGTCAGAATTGTTCCCTTGCAAACAAGTGACCTTTCCCTGGCTCTCAGACATGTGCTGGTCTTATCAGTTACTTGCTTAACATTTGTGCTTGTGATCAACACCCCTCCCTGCTATTCTTTTTAAACTTTAGTTATTAGCTTCAGCCTAATGCCAGCCAGTTCAGTGCTGTTACTCTCACAAACAGAAATAAATTAAACCTATGTGTTTATTCTGGCCCATTCTCTCAGAGACCCAAGTTGACTTTTATAACCACACACTACATTTGAACTTTCAGGGATGCTGATGGATTCTGCAGTACAAGACTCTCCCTGTGTTGGCTCAGTGGGAGGAACTGAGGTAAAAAAACTCACAGTCTACCGAATCTAGTAAAAAAAATAAATTTATAACATAAAAGTAAAAACAACGTCTTCAGTAGTGGGTGCATGAGCCCTGTTATCAATATCATAATACAGAAAGACATTATATTTTTTAAAATGCTTATTTGCATCCAGCAGTTTTGGGACTGACAAAGGATATTTGGAATAGAAAATAGAAAAAAGTAGGAAAAACAAAATGAAATATTATAAGAGGGAAAAATAGCAAAAAAACTGACACTGGAAAAAATTTATTGAGGCAATCAGATGTAAGGGTGTTGGATAACAAAAAACTCTGAGAGAGTGGTTGGAAATGGGTTATTAAGGTAATCAACAGAAAAGATGTGAGAGATGTGTAAAAGAAATCAGAAACTGACATTTCCTTTTTCTCACTCTTTCCCATACAAATTTCATTAATGACGTTTTAGGGGGTAGACTTTTCTCATTTACTGCGAGAACACTGCCTGCAAAAACATATCTCAGTTGAGGCCTCCAGATGCCAGGGCAATGCTAAAAAAATAAACAGCGTGTAATTACAAGTGTGTTTTAGACTGCTCCACTATAAAGGAAGTCCCAAATCACTGCTGAAGAAAAATACCATTAGCCAACAGTGTGCTTCTGTATTTCTCTAGTTATGTTTTTATTTGTTTTGCTTTTCAAATAGCCAGTAAGCTTCTTAACATGTTAGCTAAATTGCCTTTTACCTGGAGAGAGGAAAAGTAATGATTAACCAGTCTATCAGGTATGTTATTTACACAGGATTCCCTTCCTTCACGACATACTCAGTTAATTTTCATAGATATTCCTGTTTAGCTTAAAGCTGCCAGTTAGTAATACTTCAAAGAGAGGGGGAAAAACAGAGTAGACAGGAAATGACTGGTTTTGTTTGTTGACCTTGGTTGCCAGGATCGACACCTGTCTGTCAATAACTGTGTGAATTTGGTTTCAGCTGCCAACAAATCATCACTCCAACAAACAATTGTAAAAATGAAAAGAAAAATTAAGGTTAGTTGTTCTTGAAATAAGAAAGTGTAGTTAGAATTCTTAAAGATACCTCCAGAAAACCAGAAAAAGGGGTATTTTATTAAAAAATAAACAGTAAAAAATCTATCCTCTGCAGTGCATGACCCAGCCTTTGTCCATACTGTATGAATCAAAAGCAGCCCAGGTTGGATTTATTTTGAAATGCCCCTTCTTTCAAGACACTGAGTCAAGGAACTGGGCCAAAATCTGTTGACAAGCAGGAATTGTCACAGCACATTCCTGTTCCTATGGAGGATTTTGACTGGCATTCTGGTCATTCTGACTATGAACCATGGGGCTGAGACAAAATCCCCACATACAACCCTGCCAAAAGAAGGCAAGAGACACTGCAAATCCAAGTTCACTGCCCTGGTGATTAGAGAGTCTTTGAGTTTCTGGTTTCCAAAAGGCTTAGCGCAGGGAGAGGATACATCACCCAAATACCACCACCCTGCTCTCTCCTGCCCAGTCTATGAGATGTTCACACGGTGCTCTCCTTCTCTGGGAATCCATCTGAACTGCCTTTATTTCACTCAGAAATCCCTAAACACCCTTCCTTAATCCCAGTTCTCAGAAGCAACACATCTAACTCACTCTGTGTCCTTGGGAAAAAAAGGAAATCAATATGCTATTAAAAATAAAAGAATGAGAAAAAGATAAACAGAGAGGGGCTCAGGAAGGTCCTCAGGGCATTTTCCTAAATTAAAAAAGAAGCCTGAAAAGCGAGCAAGAAAATTAAAACAAAAGAACAAGAACAAAAAAAAAATCTACAAAAGCAAAATGAAACAAAACAAGGAAACACAGAAAATGCAGGATGTTTTCAAGTGACATTGGGCTTTGTCTTTTGAAGCAGCTGCCTGGGTGTTCTAGGGGCTGGGGCAGTCAGGAAGAACCCAATTACTTCAACAGCCTCTAAAACTCCATGAGAGCATTTCGATACGTTTAAACTGGCCGGGGAGGGGCTAAGTTATCTTATACAAGCGCAACACTGACCCTGCACACATTTAGATTTGGTTCTGTCACGTGAGTCTTGTTCCTGCCTGTGTGCTCCAGCACCCACTCAACTAAGTATTTATGACCAGACTATATTTAGCCCATGGTCTGCCCCACCCATCTGAAAAAATTTATTCACATGTTTAATGTTTAGCACAATTTTAAGCACATGGCTTGAGCAGAAATTTATATTTCTATAGATTAAGGCCTGGAGCCCATAACCTTCTGAGGCTGAGTGAGGGATGCATGTCTATGCAGGGTTCAGCTCCATTTTCAAATATGCCACTATGATTTACAAGATTCTTTTCTGATAGAGATGTTTTGCTGATGAGAGCTAGGACACAACAGATTCTGGCTAAAAGACAAGTCCAAAGCAAGCTTCTAGAGCTTGATTTTCACCATCTATTATCCTAATGAGGATGTAGAGGCTACTCAAAACACTAATGACTCCCCAAGGGTGATTGGATATGCGCAGTGAGCGATTCTTTGCAGCAGAGATGTTTTGGCCCAGTTCCCGAGTTTAAAATAAAGTGAGGAACAAAAACAGACACATAAAAGAGAGTAAGATGTTAGAAAGATGACTTTGTTGTCCTAAGACAACACTGAGCTACCATCATTGTATTCGCCTTCTTCATTGGCTGTAGGTTGAAGGACAAAAGAAAAAGAGAAGCACAGTAGTCAATCCACAACCAGCACTGTTCTAAGAGCAACCGTCCCCACTCCCTCCCCGTTATCCTGGGAACCTTGGACTCTCCAGAAATGGAACAAGAAGAAAAAACCACCTTTTTGGTGATTTGATCAGGCTAACATACGCCCTTTCTCCATGTTCATTGAAATCCATCTAGAGACATCATTTCCCTCCCATAATCTCTTTTCTCTTGAACAATGTCAGTGTTTTTGACACTGTTTCCCCAGCACTGAAAGAGAAAAAGGATGAGGGTCTGTAGGTTCATCACATACCTTCCTCATGAGCTTCCTCTGCTGGTGTCGTGGTGCAAGCAGTGATGGAAAGACAGGAAATAGAAAAAAAAAAAAAAAAAAAAAAAAAAAACAGGACAGTTATTTAAAGCTCCTGGAATCCTGAGAAAGAGACCAGGGAATGCATGAAGGGAAAAAAAAAATAAAGTAATTAGTGAACCAAGGCAGGGAGAAAAGGTATCTGGAGAGACTGCCAGGACTCAAAAACTCTGTAATGTTAAAGTAGCAGTAAGCATGGAGGTTAAAGGAGAAGAGGACTACAAATGATCATTGTGGTTAACATTTGCTTCTCTTGTTTTCTTCTCTTCTACCAGCCCAGGACTGCTGTTCTCTCCCTCTCTCACACACATACACACTTTCATGTTGCACCTAGGTGGAGTAAACCAGAAGTCATGTCACATACCTGGCTCATGAACTTCAGGTGTGAAGTGTCATGGAACAAGTTGCGATAGAAAACAAGAGAATGAGAACAAGAAACCTGTTATTTCACACACCAAAAGAGCTTTTGAGCCAACGGGGCGGAGGGGCAGAGAGGAAGAGGGGAGCCAAGAATGGAGTTAAGAAGTAAACAGGTAAAATAAATACATTTGAAATAAAGAGAAGTCAAAGAACAGGAAGGGTAAAAGAGGCAGGTTTATGATAATAGTGCAGTGCTTAAAAAACACTTCTAATCATCATATGACATAAAGCACAACCTGACAGCACACTCTACCAAGGTTTACCTTGATTGGAAATATGCACATGAACATAGCCAGCACTCTCAAAGCACTATTGGACCCATATTTACTACAGCAGTATTTCAGCCATTTGAAATAAACACAGTGTGGTCCAGAAACCTGCTGAAATACCTGCCATAACTCATCATCAACGTTCAGCTAACTTCCAAAGAAGCTCAGTTCCCTTCCAGATCTATGGCTCAGGCCATTTTCTTCCTTGAAGACAACTTTGATGTCCATATAAATGTACTGCTGCTCTTCAAATCCATTTGCAATGCAAAATTACAAACGGATTACTTCATAGGAAGAAAAGGTTCATTAGAAGTCTGTGCAGGTCTACATGTCATTCTTCTGGGTTTTGGCAAAGCAAGAATAAATCAGCAATGTGAATTTGCAGGGCAGGTTTTGTTGTTCAGCCATACACACGCACACCACCAAATATTTTGCAAAGCAGGCATAAGAAACCCACAAGCTCTCACAGTGTTTATATTCTCTGTGTACAGTCAGTGGATAAAATTCTGCCCTGAGATTTGAAATAAATCCTTCCCTACAGGAAGAAACATTCATTCTCATATCACAGGGCAGAATTTAATGCACTCCACAAGGAGACTTTTTGCTGAGCTACCTTTTCACTATATTATTTGTGTTCTCCCAGTTTCTAGTGAAATTTTCATGCAACGAGTAAGCTTCCTCCTCCTTATGGTTGATTACACTTTACTGAGAAAAAATATTAGACTAAAATAGAACCACCCCAAAGGCATGCAAGTTATAATCCACCATTAACTGATAGGCTGTTATCCCCTGTCACCTTGTATTCACTTCTCACACACACCATCCCAGCAGACAGACACCAGGGAGTTTAGAAGTTAAATCACATACCTGGAGGGGGGGCTTCATTTAGTAGGAAGTGTCAGGGGAAAAACACAGGAAAGGAAGATAAAAGAATTAGAAATAAGTTATTCAGGAAGGGATCACCTCAAACTTTGGTAAGACTGGGTTGAAGAAGTATACTTTGCAGACCAAGTTATAGGGATGGGCTGTTAATAAGAGTGGAAAAGGAGTGTAATTACAGTGGGGTATGACATAGATAGGGAGATGCCATAGAAACAAAAGATAAAGGGAATTTGAATGTTGATGATTTGTAACAATTTTAATCATGCAAATATATAAACCATGGGCAAGTGTAGTAACACTAGTAATCCTTAAATTTGAAAGAAAATATACCCAAGAAGAGAGTTTTACAAGCATTTAGTGTTACCTAGGTTTCAGCTGCCCTTTTAGCTATTATAAGAGCTGGCATGAGGATGTGACAGTTACTGAAGGAGGTACTCTTTAGAGGTATCCCTATGCCTGCATCTGAAGCTCCACCATCTAAGAATCTCTGCTGGCAGATTCAGGGCTTAGCTCTGCAGAACTGGCAATATTTGTGCACAGGGCTCATCTCTGCTGCAAAGGACTAGAAACTGCTTGAGTGTGTGTGCCAGAATCCTGCTGCAATCCACTCCCTGCAGGTGTAAGCAGCTTGGGTTTCTGCAGCTCAGGTCAGGGCTTTCTGTCAGGGCTATGGGGGAATCACAGCCCTAAAAGTTTTCAGGGGCACCAAAAAATTTGTTCTAAGCTTCTTAGATGGTGATTCTTCAGTTACAAACAATATTTATACTTTCCTATCAGGAAAATACATTTTAGGGAATTTCAAGAATGGATTGATTATTCATGATTCTGGTATTCTTCAACATCTTCAAATTCCTGTGTACAGGAACGCTTCAGATTAATACACAAGAATTTAGATGCCACAAACATGAGCTTGGTTAGGTGGAAAGAGTCAACAAAGAAAAATGAAAGAATTACAGCAAGAATCCCACAACAGCAACAACTGTGAACTTGTGCAGGCCAAAGCTGTGACTTAGAAGATGTGGTAGGCAAAGACAACATTAATAACAGAAAAACTAAATAATCATGCAGTTACATGAAAAGCTGGGACAGTCTACTTCTGACATAGAAGTTTTTTGTCAAGCTTGTTAGATTTACCTTTTCTTTTGGTTTTATTGTGCTTTATGTTACAGCGGGAAAAGAAAGCACAGGGAGGCTGTAGGTGTGGCTTTATTGTTTATCATATTATGTTAATACCTTGTATTTTGCACAAATTTCAAGCTCATACATCTGCCAGTGCTAGAGAACCAGCGCTCAAGTAGTGGGCAGCAGTTCAATAAATACCATGGAAAAGAGGTACAGAGGCAGGCAAAGCAGCTGTGATGGAAGCAATGACCTTTAGCTTGTGCAAATCAAAGTCAGAAAAACCTTAGGTGCAGATTAAGAGACAAAAACGAATATGGTTAAAAAGAGAAGAGAAGGATGTAAAACAAGAAGTAGTGAGAACAGGAGAGATATGAGAAGCAGCAAAGAGATGAATGTTGAAGTATTAAGTCATGTAAAAATCAATCAGCTTTCACCTCACTCCAGCCCTGACAAAAGCATCAATCTGCTCTGAACTAAGAGACTGGTCTCCCTCTGTGGACAGCAAATGAAATAGCTGGGGTGGGAGGCTGCTGAGATGTGACTGCTTTAATAAAGCTACTCCAAACGGCACAGAATAATTTTCACAGACTGTTTAGAGGACACTGCAAGTTCAGTTTCTGTTTTTCCAGGTAGTAAACATTACAACGTTCCCATACGCACTGTGAGGATGGCTTTGAGTCCAGTAAGCAGCTGTTATCATACATTGAGATGTTTTTCTACAAAAAATGTTACTACATTTTTCATGCAGCAGTTAGCTTTATCCTCATTATTATGCATCACAGAGTGATGAGGAAATTAAGACTGGTCAAAGGTGTGAGGAAGCTGCAAGTTACAGTTTATCGTTAATATTTGATTTTTATGTTTAGTTCCACCATCTTTGAATTCCTGAGTATAATGCTAGAGTTACTGTTAAAATTTTCCAACATAAATCATTGTTTCAATTAAATTTCAGTATTTCAGAACTCCCATAGATTTAGCTGAGATTTTGGTTAAAAAAAAATAGAAACCGTTTCACAACCATAAAGGTTGCAGAGATATTAACATCTCTGGAACAAAACTTTTTCACTTTTTGCCTTGTGGCAACTTCTCATTCCAGATTTGTTCTTGCATTACACTATATATACCCCACATTATCCATAAAGGCAATGCTTCAGAAGCATCTAAAATAGAATTTTCATTTCAAAATTTGGAAATCTTCCATAGAGGAGAGAGGAAAAAAAAGTTGGAACAAAATGTTTAAACTAAATAGAAATCATAATTTTCAATAGCTGTCAAACAATGTGTTCCTCCTTTTTTTTTTTTCTGTTGGTTGAAAAGTTTCCATTTTGTCCCAATTCAGCACATGACCCAATTGTGAAATTGCCAAGTGGAATTGAATTTCCAGCACACAATAACCCTTCAGATTGACGCAGAGGAATTCAGAAGTCACATACCTGGTTCATGGACTTCTTTAAAAGGGAAGTAGCAGGGAAGGAGATGCAAAGAAAGATAAGATAATTAGAGCAAGAAACAGAGGATAATTAAAAACCCTTACACTTTCCTTAACCAAGGTGGTGGAGGGGGGTTAAAGGGATAAAAGACATTAATAAGATTAAGTGAGAAATAGAGGGCATATACGAATGTCAATTAGAATTGTTGAGAGGAAGGGTTGTTTGGATACAAAAGATGCAGATGACTAACATATGTATTTATAATGTTATAAATCAAGTGCCACTGGTAGCCTTCGGTTGACAAAAACATTACTTGTATTTAAAGCAAATTCATTACCCATAGGTTTGAATGTGCAAAAGGGGTATAGACAACCTGCTCTTATTCATGTGCATAGAAATCCCAGCCACTGTGGAAATCAATGGGCTCTGAGGAGCTGGCATTAATTTCCCTGGCGCCCAGGATTTCACCACTGGTGTGTAGGGCTGCACACCAGCGTGGGAGGGTGAGTACGAGCATGTTACTGCTCTCCAATCTGCAGGATAAAGCATCCCGTGGAAGCCTGGGTGGGCAAGCAGAGAGAGGCAGGCAGAAGGGCAATTGAAAGGTGAATGGGTTTGGGCTGCCAGGCTGGTGCTTTAATAAGCATGACCTTCTCTTTTGCCAGTCACACAGATTGTCTTACCAGATCTGGACCTTAATTCCGGTTATAAAATCAAGTAAAAATGCAACCCTGCCACACCTGGTTTTGCATAATGCACATTAACCCAGAAACATCCCAATAGTTATGGAAAAAGCACACACTATATCTTTTCTCAAATCTGCTCCAACCAAAATGATGCTACTTGGTCCAATCCTTATCCCAATGGTAAAAACAAGGTATGACACGGTGTCACTTGCGGACACACTCATGAATTGGGGTGAAAGTCTCCCCACATCTCCATACACTGCTGCAAAAGGGAGTTCTGTCTCTGGGCAGTGGCAGGGGGATGGGGCGCACCCAACTGAGGGACACAGCATTGCCTCAGGACACGGCTGTCCCACCTCTAACCCTGGGGCGTGGCGCAGAGGAAATTGTTTCAGGAACACTATCCCTGTACCAACTGGTGTCCATACGGATAGCCTGGCTAGAGACATCAAGTGCTGGGGAATACATAAGCAGTGCCCAGCCTGTGCCTCAGGCATTGTTTTCAAACAGCAGTTAGTATTTATTACTCATCGCGCCGCTTATCCTGCGAGAGCAAAGCAACCGTGCAGAGGATATTTTTTGCATTGGCTCATCTTCAACCACCTCCAGAATTCCTGCACGAGTTACCACTCCAGAGAGTATTCACAAGTCATGGCACATACCTTCCTCAGGAGCTTTAGCATGTGGGAAGAGTCACAGAGCAAAATGCAAAGGAAGATGAGAGCGTTAGAAAACATCAGAACAACTTTTCACTTGGACAAAATGGAGGTGGAGGGAAGGACTGAGAATGTGTTGCAAGGACATGAAATGAGTATGGATATGAAAAGCAGTCCTGGAAGTGAGGGTGCAAATGGTCTGAGATATTAAAAACATAAAGCTGATTTAAGTGGCCATATCAGATGACATTTGTCTTATACAGCCATTCCTGCAGTCCTGCCCAAAGCCAGGAGCAGCATGCTGTTTCATAACTCCAATGCTTGCCCAAGTGGATTTACAACCTGAGGCCAGCAGGTTTAGGGTGGCTGCAAGTACTGCTGTGAAACAGTGGCCTAGAAACTCCATTATATGAACAAGAAAGCCATCATTAATCATTTGCAAAGCTAAAGCATCAAATTTATTACCAACTGCTCTATACCACAGCGTTTAAGCTGAAAAAAAGATGTGTGGAAGGGCTGTTGTAAGAATGTCAGCCAATCTTGAGCATTTCTGCATATAGTCTGGAGGCCAGACCCACCCCAAGTGGTCCAAAATAAGCCTCCCAGGGAGACTCAACCAATCTCAGAGTAAAGGCTTTTCAACATTCATCCCTTTAAGAGTTTTACATTTCCCAGCAGTTTTCAAGCGGTTTTTTTGGTGCAACAATTACCACATACATCGGCAGCACAATCAATGTCAAGACAGAACACAAAGGCAGACAGTACAAAAAACAAAATGGAAGCAAGTTTTAGTCTATATTAATATGCCTGTTTGTAACTCCTGTACTTTTTGCCATCTTATGGTTTACTGGCTAAGCCAGAGTTTACTCTGAAAGACAGGAATTCAGGAGTCACGTCACATACCTTCCTCATGAGCTTCTTTAGGTGTGAAGAGCCACGGGACAGGATGCAAAGGAACATTAGGAGAAATACATTGTTACATGAGCTGAAATAGGCTGAAAACGTTTCATAGGCTGAAAATTCTGCTCAGAGGGAAAGGTTTTACCCCGGTAAAGGATGTGCTAATGGCCAGGAGGGAAAGGAATTTGAGGCACTGTGTGGCTGGGAAACAACTTCACTATGTGAAGGGAAGAAGCAAAAATATATCCAAGAGGGATATTTGCTTTCAGCTCAAATATCATGTGCTGAAATTTCTCTCTAGTTCCAGTTTTATAGGAACAGCTCCTGCCCTTGCCCAGATGGGCTTTGTGGCAAGCCTGCACAGGGCAGGGGTGGCAGAGAGGCCTGGTTACCACTGAGCTGACTCTGCCGGACCTTGCACTGAGTTTATTCCCATGTGTTAGCCAGCGGCAGAGCCTGCCACAGTGGGGAGGTGGAAAGCAAAGACAACAGAAGCAATAAGGCAAAGTAAGAGGGTCCTGCTCCTCTTGCACCACCCCTGAGTCCCCACCACCACCACCGTGGAGACAGCAGGGAGCATTTCAGAAGGTGATGGCACATACCTGCCGGAGGAGCTTCATCAGGTGGGATGTGGCAGGAGCAAAAGCAATGAGATGGAAAACGGAGATGGAGAACAGTTAGACTAAAGAGTGTGAATGCAACAGAGGGTTTAAAAGAAAAAAAAAAGCACAGGATGTATGAAGTAAAGAAACAGAGGAGGAGATGAAATGGAGACAGGTGACCAGAGCATGCACAGATACAAGAAATGTAAAACCGTCTGGACCTGGATGCTGTAAAAACTCTGCAGACTGCTCAGAGTGGGTCTATCATGGCACTATAAACAGGTTTACCCATTTAAAATATGCCCAGTGCACAAAGCTTTGCAAATATGGAACCAACACACCCTTTGGCTCCTTGCACCTGGAGCACCACATCCCAAACCTCTCGAGTGCAAAGGGTGAGTTTCTGTTCCAGCCCCTCTCCTGCCCTGTCTGTCCTACCTCGCTAATGCTGTGTGCAACGTGGGGAGCCAGCTGGAGTTACTTACTAGCATCTACAGAGTCATAATTCTTCAGTATTATGTGTATTATATATCATATTATATATTATAGCTTATGCATGTATAATATATATTATATATAATATTTTATATGGCATATTATAGCATATGTAGTATACAACATAGGGCTAAGCATGTATTTTACCACAGATGGATTTTGACTTCAAAATCTATCTGATCATGGGTCTGCCAAGCTACGTAGGAGAAACCAGTTGACACCTGATAGAAACCTTTCTAGCCAGACCCCTGTTATTCCATGGCACACAAATACCCAGGGTTAAAAATCAGCCTCAGAGCATGTTGTGTCTTGGATGAAGGGATGGTATCCGCATTTTCCCTGCTGCTCCCTCCCTGGAAATGGAGCAGAGGTGCCTGCACAGATACTCAGGGACGTGGGGTACCCTCAGTGAAACTTGTGCAAGGGATGAGAAAAGCCCTCTGCCTGCAGGTAGTTTGTCCCAGAATCTCTCTTTTGCCTCTTGCTTTCTTCTACCACTTTGCAAAACCAAGGTGCACATCAGCACCAAGCCCAGCTGTAGGAACCAGTGGGGCTGAGATGCTGCTTCACCTACCTTCTTCCTGAGCCTCTTCTGTGGTTGGGAAGCGTCACACAGCAAAAGAAATGGGAGGCGAAAATTAAAACAGGAAATATGTTATTGGAACATTCCTGAGGTTTGCCAAGCTCCCAGGCCATTATGGGTAAGAATACACAATGATGGAATTACAGGGTGAGAGAGAATTAAAAATAACATTTTTATGGGCACATTATGGAGTTATAAATGTTACTGAAATATGGGAATATGACCACAAGTGAAAACCACATAAAAAGGCATCCAATATGTTATTCTTTATTAGAGCTGGCTAAAATACCCTAAACCCAACTTTTGGTGAATTTTTAAGCAAAAATAAAACTGTTTCATTAGTTTTGCTTAACATTTTTTTTTCTCAAATGGTGCAAAATTTTCACCAACATTTACCAATTTTTGAAATTTCAAACTAATTCATTCCTGAATTTTACCAGATGGATATAAACTTCACAGGGTGTTCCTCTCCCTTTAAAATATTCATTTTGACTCTATTGTGCCAAAAATAAGTCAAGCAGTTCAGTTAAAAAGGTAGAACAAAACAAATATATATATGTTTGTTTTCATACACCTATATGCATATACACACACGTATATATGTATATCTAAAAATTATGTATGTGTGTATAATATGTATACTTTATATATATATATAGATGCCTTTTATTTCTTTCATATAGATATATAAATGTTTTGGTTTGGTTTTTTTAAACAAATAAAACAGGCCAAATTTCCTACCAGCTCAATAAACAACATCAATACCCAATATTGCATTGATGTCTCTGGCTCAAGACCGAGTCCTGGCCACTGGGTGTGAACCATTTGCTCTGAATATCTTCACACACATTCTCCCTCCACACTGAGAGAGAAATAAAGCAGAAGCCATGTCACATACCTTCTTCCTGAGCTTCAGGTGGCAAGTGTCATGGAACAAGAAGCAACAGCAAGCAGGAAAATGAAAACAGAAAACTGTTAGAAACTGGTGTTGGGGTGAGGTAAGGCCTGGAGAAAAAAGGTGGTTAGAAAGTGATGGAGAAAAGTTATATGGAAAAGAAATGGATGACTTCAGAAAGAAAGACAAAGGTCAAGCAAAAGTATGGAGCAAAGAGAAGATACACCTCAGAGGAGTCAATCATGCAGATTAAAAAAACCCTGAAAGTCACCTGCCTATTAATTTCATATCAGTCATTAAATGCTTGAAAACAAAAAGTAGACAGTTAGGGAAGAAAGGAGAAAGGCAAGAAATGCTTCTTCTTTAAGGAAGGCTTGTCTGTAGGAGCAACACCCTTTGCTTGCTCTTTTGACATTTGACAAGGCTGAAGGATGGAGCATGAAGAACACCTCCTTCCTGACTCTGCCACTCCATGCAGGACCAGAAAGTCAGATGATCACTGAAGGCAGCTCTACAACCTCTACAATTTGGTGTCTCTATTTTCTTTTTCTGAGACCTTGGTCCCTTCAGAAGCAATGCCAGGGGAAACAGTGACTTAAAGATAATGTACCTTACAGCAGAAACTACTACTCTCAACATGGCCACAGATGCACCTCTGTTCCCACCACCACTTATGGGAATTTGCCTGTTGCAGCAACTTGGAGGAATACATGACCAATAATAAAATTTTTAAAAAATAAAAATTAAAAAAATTAAAAATAATTTTTAAAAAGCTGCTGTGTATAAATTCCCAAAATGGACATTTCTACACAGGGATGACTCTCTGTCTCCAAGCTGATCACAGTCCATGTGCAAATATTCTACCTCCATTTCGACCTCTTCTAAGGGGTTTTCTTTTCCTTTTGACCCCGTAGAAGATGCCTTAGACACTAAGGACAGATCCTGGGAGAAATTTCAAGAGTTTGGCCCTTAGCTCGGTTCCAGACACCTTGGGAAAATGAAGGATGACAACTGGCAGCTACACTTGCCTGAACTGGAGCCAGTGTGTCAAAAGTGCCCAGCAAAGACAGTGATACATCTCCAAAATCATCTTCTCCCTGCTGCCTACAAAAGGTGAAACAACTTGAGTGAGAAGGGTTTTTCATGCTCCATCTTTCCAGATCAGCACTCTGTCTCTCACAGCTTGTCAAATAACATTTTGCCAGCTAAAGGCATGGTAAGAAACTTCATCTTTGCCAGTTGGTTCTCTGCCTTGCCTTTTCTATCCTCAGCAGTGCCCTCTTGGTTGCTCCTCAGGAGCTGGACTATCTGCTCATCTTTTCAATTTCAAAATTTAAACTCAGTCTATGGACACTGCCAAAATGAGAACAGCAGGATTTCACCCATGATGCATTATGTGGGCTCTGCACCAGTTCCTGCTCTAAAAAGTTCCAAGTTTATGGACAGCTTAGCCCCCAGCTTTTTCATCATCCCCTCATACAAATACTCCATTTCACTGTAACATGAAGGCTCTGCACATCACAGCCCCAAAAAACTTGACTGTCTTTTTGTTTTCCAACTGGTTTACTGATCAAGTGTTTCAGATCGCCTTTAGCAGCAAGCATCAAAGAGAAGGGTGAAGTGTAGACAAGGGAAAAGCAGGACCAAGAATCACAGAAAGATAAATTACATTCCACTTTTTTTGTTACCTTCTTCTTCGTACTCCTCTGCATTGAAATGGGAGAGGGGAAAAGATAAGCAGACAAATCAACCATCAGCCTTGACACATCAGTAGGACATTACCCATGGCAGAGCCCTTTGTGCTCACAGGGATGCCAGGCAAGATGGTTGCTGAGAGGCCACTTGCAAATCAACAAGTCAAATAACAGATTAAATGACTTTGAAAATAAAAAAGAGGAGTTATAAAAAGGAGAAGAAGACAATACAGTATTGAATTTTTCCTTGGGCAGTGGAAACTCGTGGTTACACGTGCATTAGAAGGAAAAAGATAGCAGAGAGGGCCTCTGAATATAAGAAAAGTTTCTATGCATATTGCTTATAAACATTGTGAGGATTAAACCAGAATATATTACATATACCAAAGCTTCAAAATAAATTGCCAGCAGATGGCAGTGCCCCTACAAAAACTAGCAGCGTCCCCTCCCACCAGGGCATCAGTTTGGGGCTGAAACTCCACAGACTGCCCGCAGAACCAACACGGCCAGGGTGCTACAGGTAGTGTAAAAACACCAGAAGCTGGTGACTGTCAGACAGACAGAAGCACAAAAAAGAAACTTCAGATTTGTCTGACCATACCAGCTGACACAGCCAGCAAATATTGCAGGCTTGCACAGAAGCAATTACAGACAGATTTAAAACTTACCCTCTCCTTGTTCCCTGTGAGAGAGGAAAAAAGGATATTGAAACTAGATAAGTATTTCTTCCACTCTGTACTGACGTCAAGCTTTAAACTATGCACTGAAGCAACCCAATGCAGTGTTGTTTAAAGTCTGTTGTTTCTTCTTTCCCCCATTTCCTCTGCTCTCCCAGGAGATATTTGGTTTTAAGAGTAGCAAAGTGACTGGGCGTGGGTTTATTTTAAATAGCGTTCCTGATTCTGAAGGTGCTTATGGATCCATATCCAGGAATAATCCTCCACACCAGGGCTCTGACTGGGCAGGGGCTGATAAAAGTGGCCCTCAGTCCCAGTGTGCCAGGCAAGCCAGCCTGCAGCACACCAACCCAGGGCTGTCTAATAAAAATCAGGCATAAAACAGGTGCTGCTCAACGTATATTCCATAGCTGTAGCAACACAAGTCTCATGGTCTGTTCCCATTCCTTGCCGACACTTGCCAGCTTCTCCTGCTGTACCATCCCCTTGCATGAAACCCCAATCCCGTAGCAACCCTGGGGACACATCCTAAAGGAAATACATGTTAGTTAGGGATTGCCTGAAAAAGGTGCCAAATTACATCTTTAGGAAGAAATTTAAGAGCTGGACAGAATGATACAGGTTGAGCTGAACTTGTCTGATAGCAGAGGAGAGGGATAAGTGACCACTGCAGATCTGTCCATGATTCCGCTGATCCCATGACTGCCCTAAATCTCCCCTCTGTACTACTGAGGCAAAAATCTCAAATGATCCCAATGGGTTTGGTCATGCTTGTCTAGATTTGTTAAACTAGGGCAGAAAGCATCTTTTCCACTGCACTGTGCATTTCATTTCCCCTCCTCCAGGTGCAGTGCCACAGCCACAGAGGGCAGGCTGAGCTGGGTGGAGGTGTTTGGGAGGTGTCCTGTGTTGGACAGGGAGGGGTCTTTGACACTCTAAGTCAAGACGTCCCTTCCCAACTGCCTTGGGGGGCTTGAGGCTGAGCACAGAGCAGCACCCTGCAGGGACTCCCTCACTCTGCTGTGTGGAGCCAAGCTGAGCAGATGAACACGAAGACAACTTGCTCTCTACTTACACTTCCTCGTTATCAGACATGTTGGCAATTAGTTTCTAGACAAAAGAGAAAGACAAGAAAAGGAAAACAAACAAAACAAACAAAATAAAAGTGTTATTAATGAGTGCACCTTGTAAAAAATACCAAGGCAGAAACAGACGGATTGACATTTGAGGACAAAAAAAGCCAAGCACCTGCTTTCCCACACAGCAACCAGTTCCCCACCAACACTGATATTCTGGGAGAAGCACAAACCTTTGCCATGTCAGAAGACAAGGAGAGGGGAGGAGAAAAAGATCATCTGGAAACACATATCCCATCAAATCAGCTGCTTCCCACAGGCAGATCCAGAGGCTGCCTAGTCCCAGTTTTAAATTACAAAATCCCCAAAGCTCAGGGAGACAGGCAAGGCCAGGGTGTCCTCCCGCACCCATCTGACATTTCCATTGCTCCAGCGAGATCAGAGGCATTTTTTCTTCTTTCGTGCTGTCACAAATGGGAAGGTGCCAGCTCCAAAGCCTCAGTCAGAGTTACAAAAATAACTGAAACTACCAATATACCTAGAGATAAGTACTTATTTGTCAGCACCCAAAACTGTGTCTGTTTTATACAACTGATGAGTGAATGAACAATAATTTGTTGTGATTAGTTTAAGATGAAAACCAGCCACATGCCTGGTTAGGCAGTTCACATTGATATAACCATTTCTATGTAATGCAATACTCTGGCTTTCCTAAAAGCATCAGCTGCCCTGAGGCCAGGGGAGAAGATGAAGAAAAGCCCCCAAAACTTTCTCCTAATCCACAGCAGATCTTAAATTAGAAAGCCAGACTTCTTGCTGGCCCAAACCCCAACTTTCATGACTTCGTTATTCAGCTGATATATGAGAGATGTCTTGAAGGAGCAGGTGGGCTGACTTAGGTTCAAAAGGAACAACTGCAGCTCAGCAGCTTTCTATTTCAGAGGAAGGCAGTAATACCACAGGCTCCAACCCTGCCCTATAAGGGATTCTCTCCATTCCCCAGCAATGACCTTGGGCACCATACATTAACAGGATTTAAAACCCCCATGTTGCAAGGAGAGATAAACAGCCAACATTTTTTCTTCTAGTTCCTCATTTGAAATTTGGCATTGCCCTGGAAGTAGTACCACCAGTGGCTGTTTTATGACCTGACCTGAGGTGCTGGAGGGTAATCTATTGAGAGGATACGTAAGAATTGGGTTCACTGGTCTCTTGGTCCCAGGCTGCTTTTAACTTTGTAGCTGTGGTTGCCCACTCCTTGACTGCAACAGCCATCCCAAGGAGTACTTTGAGGACTCTAGTCCTGCCAGGCAGGGGGAGCAGGATGAATTTTGTGTTTGGGAGGAATTTCAGCATTCAAAAGGCTTTTCTGCTCACCAATTCACACTGCTTCTTCAGTTAATTACTTGAATGCTACAACACTGCTAGTCTCTCTTCCCCGCTCTTTTCAGTCTAGATTTCATAAAATCTTCAGGATGAAGACTTCCGCTTGCTATCTGCTCAGTGGCTAGCATGTTAACAGTCTCATTTCAGCCTTCAAAAATTATTCAAGCTATTAGTAATAATGCTTGACAGTATGTTGGTGTATGCAACAGAACAGCAGAGCTTCTCCAGGCAGAAGCCTGTGGAGGCAACCTGCCTAACGCCCAGCTGTTGATTTCTTCCAAAATACGTATTCTGGAAAGACTCGGGGCAATGGCCAATCCTCCCATGGATTAAGCTTTTATAAATGCAGTTTTCCTTCTTCCCAAGATGGAGGATTAAAAAAAAATAAGAGGACTTTTAAAAGGCTGTGGGTTAAACTCCTCTCTCATTCCAGGAAGATGAGGAGTAATACCACTAAATGGTGAGGAAATCAGCTCGAGAACCCTCTGTGTGCAGACAGAGAGGGAGCGTCTGTTCAGTGCAGGGCAGGCACGTAACGCAGCGCACGCTGTTCTTTGCAAGGCAATTGAAGTCAACAGGAGCCTTTGCAATCAGGCTTTCCATTAGCAGTTATTGGAATGAGCTCATCTAGTCTCCAATTTAGCTCTAAGGACATCTTGCTGAGGGTTGTCACATTGGCTGTTCCCCTACCCCTTTCCATATTTGTTAATCCAAGCGCTGCAAATGCGAATGGGATTTTGCATGGCATCTGTCCGTGTACTATAAAAGCCGAGCGAGAATGCCAGCATCCCTGACACCATAAGACCCCAACCCTGGGGGGATTTCTTGGCCCCAGATAAAATGAATTAATAACAAGTGCATTGGCAGACTCTGTACAAAGATGAGCCAGATGCAGGAATCCCACAGGCAAGGGCAGGGGGGAGAAAAAAATCCAGGGAAAGATCACACATTTTAGCCTTGCAAGGGCCAAACATTCAACCAGGTTTGGTGCCTCTGTCAGGAGAAGCTAGCATTTAAGGCAGTAGCTGGCTGCCACTGCCCTGGCAGGAAAGGTAAAAAGGTTTAGCTTCAAGAAGAACAAGTGTCTGTCCACTTCATGGCATTCAAAAGCCATCTGGTCCCTTAAAGCCAGGGGCAAAATGCACACTGTCACAGCTACAGCCACCCAAGACAAGAAAGGCTCTTTGATGCCCAGCACTATCCACATAGCTAACTCTGTCATCAAAGCAGCCAGGAAAATTGGACTATATTTACATCCAAAAGGCAATAAAGAAAGCAATCTGTTAAGAGCGGCAGTTTTTGCAGTTAGGATTAAGTTCGCCTGACAGCAATGGAACGTCTCCAGCTGGCTCGGGATTACCCTTTGGTGGAAATTACTTTACACACAGCAAATGCAGCCCAGGATTAAGGCTGTTAGCACCTTCAGGCAATAATTGGGCTTTGTTTGTACAGTGGCAGAAAAATGGATTCTGGTCTTGACTGAGGTTTAAGGATGTAATAAAATCAATTAGTTAATACTGCCCACCCTTTGGAAGGAAATCAAAACACATGGGAAAGTTTCACCAGACAGAAAACTTCCTGCCTGCTGCCACCCCTTAAAGGTGAAAGCAAAGGTTATTTTCTGCATTTTGTTCAAGCCAAGCAGGACAAATACACCAATCCTTAGCCCCAGGTGGGCAGGAATACCACACCCCTTTTGGCCCCAAATACTCCTGGCCTCAGCTGAAAGAGCAGAGCCAGCACATCCCAAGAAGCCTCTTAGCAGCTGAGAATGCACCCGGGAGGGGGAATGGGCTGCCTTGCACCTCCAGGCTATCCCTGGAAATAACCCATCCATCAATCATCCCCTCCCAAGCCAGGCCATACAAGGTAGGCAAGGTAGCAAGAGCCATAGGGAAAGGGGGCAGCACAAAAGTGGCCATGCATGGGCAGTGGGACCTGGCAGGGACAGCTCTCAGACAAGAACTAGGGCTATGATCCACCAAGCACCACACAGCCAGTCTTTCCCAGCAGTAGCTACTGCATGGATTTTTTAATATACATACATATCATATTAAAAGATATGGATATTATAAATAATATATCTTGTAAATATATAAACATATGCATATACTTCTCTGTTATCCTGAAACAGAGAAGCAAGACACCAGCACTGCTGCAGGGTCATAGCAAAATACCAATTCCCTGTCCCAAAATTTATCCTTGTCTTGATGGTGGTATGAGCTGTCTGATCCCTGCAAGGGGTTTTCTAGGGATATTGAGGCTGAGACAGAGAGAAAAAAGCCAATGACCATGCTTAGCTTCTATCCCCTGCCTTTCCCTGGTCTTAGAATGATCAAGTTAAGAACAGACCAAGAAGATCATCCAGTCCAACCGCCCACCCGGCACTACCACTGTAACCCCTAAATCACTCAACCATGCCAGCCAGGAGCCTCTTACACATCTCTTGGGGACTGCACCACCCTGAGGGATGGTTGCCTGCCTACCCTGGCAATTGCCTGCAGCCTCACTGAAGCTCCCCCACATCAGTGGCACAGCTCCCACCCAAACTGCTGGCACCAGAGTCACCTGTGCTGGTGTCTCTCCTGCCTTTACAGACACCCACCACCCAACGGCAAGAAGCTGATCCACAAAACATAAGTATGCTCATGGAAAATTTCCCCCTCCCACAGAAAATGAGAAAATTGTGAGATTCCCTGTGTGCATGAAAGGGCAGGAGGAGGTGGTTGAATTCAGAGTGGTGATGGGACGATCCCCATATTCATGACTTCAAACTCCTCCACTTTGCTGGCCTAACCATGCAAAACTCACAATTTTCTTCTCTCCTGTGGGAGGGGGCAGTTTTCCATGACCACTTTTTTTTTTCTCAGATCTCTCTCTAGGCCTACAGCCCTCCTCATCCACCAGAAACTCCCTGATGGTCCTGCCCTTGATACCTCCTGCCTCAGCCATCCCTTTCTCTGGGTGACAGGGGAGGAAAGGTCAGCACTTTCCTCCTGCTGCTGGAGGGAGCTTTCCCTGAGTGCCCCAAGAGATCACATAATTTCCAGCCCCACATCTTAGTTTGGAAGGATCTATTCTCCCACTACTAATTCCTGAGTGTTCACAGCACCCAAACCTCTGTGGGTGACATGACACTTGTGAGATGCCCAACTAAAGCCAGGAAGGAGAAGTGCCTTTTCCTTAGGATCCTGTGTCAGATCTCAGATTCTGTGGACCCCAACCCTCCCCTAGTGCTTCTCCATTCAAACCAAGGCTCATCCCTTCTGCAGTGTTACCCCCCAGCAGCATCCCTTGCCAGGGATCCCACTTACCTGGGAGGAGCAGAGAGAAGCACCAAGCTCCCTGTCAGAGGAGACGGGCAGGCTGGGATCTGCGAGCGTCCCGAGGTGATGCAGTTCTCAACTTATACTGACATTTGATCATCTGGAAGAGCCGATTGGCCCCAGACTCCCTGTGCTGGGCAGGGAAGGGAAGAGAGCAGGGATGGGCGGGGAGGGCATGAGATGGAGGGGGAAGCAAGGGAAGGGGAAAAAAAGGTCATACCATGTATAGGAGCAGCTGGAGGAATTGCACAGATGATGCTAAGATGGGAGGGACATGTTTGGAGAAAAAAACCTCCAGGGCTTATGTTTCTATATTTACAACTAGACAGGCAGGCAGAGCCCAAAGAGGGGTATCTGAGGCAAAGGCACCTCAGAAACAAATTGGGGGGCCCCCATAGCTCCGTGGTGCACGATCACTGCTACAAACCTGGTTGTGGCACCCTGGATCTCGCAGTCTCAACACACAGCAGCACCCTCCACTCTCCCCTCTGGGCAGGGGCTCTTCCCAGCTGCTCCTCCACATGCAAAGGGTTTTGGCTGTGCTGCAGGGCAAGAGCCTGGAGAAGGCCCATGGACCTTCCATGTCCAAAGCTCTTTGCAACCAGCAGTCACAGGCACGTGAGAAGGCAGAGGCACGTGGCACACGTGTTGCCTCAAGTGAGTCTATGTGTGAGTGCTGGGTGGCACACACCCACCTCTCAGAGACTGCTGGGGTTCTGCCACATACCAGGGCTTGAGAGGACCTGGAACAAAAGGCAAGAGAGCAGGAACCTAGCAAAAGAGCTTGTAGGCCTTTCTTAGCATGATATGAAACCATCATTTAAGTAAGGAGTTCCTAGGGAGGGCAAGCCCAGGTGGCTGGAGCCTGGGTGCCTGGAGTGGTTTTGCTGCCAGAACACGCTGCACAGTTGCATGGTTATTCCAGCAGAGGATTGCAGTGCCTCGCACAACCCTCTGGTTCACGGTTTCCATTTCACTAAGTATCCCAGGCTTCAGCTTCCCTTCCCCACCCTTCTGGCCCTCTCCCCTTGGCAGGGCTCCCCAGCAACACAGCATGTGCCCTCCTGTGCGCCTGGCAGCTTCAGCACCCCCTTCCTCCCTGCCTGTAAGAGCAGAGAAGAACTTCAGGAGCTGTGGGGCAGGCGATATTTTTGGCTCAGGTCACAGATTGATTCCTGCCCACTCTTTCCCTGCTGCTTGCAAGAAAGGGTCCCCATCTGAGGATGTAGAGACAAACTTTTCAAGTCGTGGAGTGGGAGCACAGTGCTGCAGCCTCCCAGTCACCAGGTAACATGCATGAGCTAAAATATCCTGTCCAGCTTGCCTTTTCCAGCTGTCTGGCAGCTTATCCCCTCACCCCCCTCCTGCAACCCACCTCCAGCCAATGCTTTTGTTACTTGCCGGGGGGAGGGAGGGGGCAGCATATCCATCCTCAGTGCCCAGGCTTCACCTGGGAGTTTGCCAGGTGGGAGAGATGGGTGGGCACCCCATGCTGAGGAAAGCAGCAGCTGCATGGGAGCACATGGCCAGACCTGGTATCATCACCTCCACTCCCTGCTCCAGCTCTGCCCAGAGCACTAACACAGCAAATCGGCTTTCATGCTGGGCTTTCAGAACCACTGAGCTTTTTTGCTGTCTTCCACTGGCTTATTTCCCTCAAGCTCTCCACCAGCTGGGCACACCTCCAAGAAATACCATCTTTGCCCAAACTAGCCACAGAGCAGGGATGCATGGGAGGAGAGGCTCCCAGCTCTTTCTCCCTTCATGTTTGCGGTGGGCCCCGTTTGGCAATGGCATTCACCAGCCTCCTGTGCCCACCTGCCAGCTACAGACTGTCCCTGCTATGGGTGGTGTGCCACAACTCAGGCCTGTCACGCCAAGGCTCAATCAGTTCAAAAGAAAGCGTGTGTGTGTGTGTGCAAGTGCATGTGAAGCCAGGACTTACGGCAGGGTTCTTCCCAGCAGATGTGGGCCTGGACACTCCCCTGGGCCCATCTGCTGCCAACCACTTGGCAGCAGCAGTGTGAGCATCTTGCAGGGCTGCACAGCCTGCACCAGAGTGAGGCTGCTTGTGCACACTGGCAGGGAGTGCTCACATCACTCAGATTTCACTCTAAGCATCTTGACAAACGTCAGGTTGGTACAAGTGATGGGAGGGACAGGTAATCCGACTTGTCTCTGCTGCAGCTCCATTTTCAAATAGATGAGAAGCAAACATTGCTGCCTGCAGTATCCTCTCAGTTCTTGCACTCAACTCAGTTCCTGGACAGGTCAGGCAACTGCTCCAGACAACGTTCATCTTTAGATCACGTGTCATGTCCGTGCTCTCTTCCCCATCACCACACCCTGGGAGCATGGCCTTTCTGCTTAGTACTGTCCCAAAGGACATCTGTGCATCCTCTGGGCTGCCTCTGTCAGAGCACTCGTGTCCATGTCATGCATCTTATTTCCAGTCCCAGCATGACCTGGATCCCTCTTCCCTTCTCCATCCCTAAGTGAAGAGAGCTTGTCTGATGCATGCATCTTACATTTGCTCTGCTGTCACCTGGTTCACAACCAAGGCTCATTCCCCACAGTCCAATTTATGTTTGTCCTTTCTTCCCTTTGTGTGTCTCTCTATCCAGTTTAACATGTAACTATAGGCCTCTCCAACATTTGTTTCCTATCTTAGCTGCAGATCCTGTGCTTTTCACACATTCTCTATCAAGTCCTTATTTCACCTCTTGATTCCATTGTGCAGCAGTTTCATTCACAACTTGCCGCATTTTCCTCATCAGCTTTGTCTCTTGTTACTGTAGGCTCTCCTGCTCTAGGATATATATTTTGTGCTGTCTTGACATCATCTGTTCTCCCTGCGCCAGCAGCAAGGTTACTGGGGCTCTCCTTTGAGCTGCCACAGCACAGCCATGCCAGCCTGGAGAGCAAGCAAACACCACCAAGTACCCCGTATACGCTCCCTCCTGATCACAGAGACCAGAGAGGGAAGTGATGATCCCAGCTGTGCCTGCATGGCTACCAAAAGCTACTCAATTTCATTAGGCGAGGGCGCAGCAAGCACCCATCACAGGAAAAGCCCCTCTCTCCCAGCAGCTGCCAGGTTAGGCGACAGCACCAAGGCTAAAGAGCACATGTGCAGGTCACCGACATGAACCAGGGTCTCAAACCACAAGAAGTCCCTCTGCCTGCTGACCTCAAGCCAGAGCCTGGCACGCTTTTCCTGTGACACCATCTCCACCTGGGAGAGGGTACAGCAAACCAACGTCCCTCCTTGAACAGGAACTAGAGGCTGGGGCAGAGATCTAGACAAGTTTTCATAGGTAGCCTAGCCCAATGTCACATTTCTTCTTGGGAGGTAGGAACACCCAGACTGGCTATTTGAGTTGAGCCACGGGAATTTATTGTGTTGCCGGGCCACTTGCAGGGAAGCTGTAATCAGCTCTTCTCATCTTTTCTGGCTTTTGGTTGACCTATTGCAGCAGCCAGTGCACTCAGGGGAGATGCCTTTACACACAGTGCACACACACTAGCCCTGATAATTTTACAAACTGCATAAAGATGGGCACTTTGGTCCAATGCTTGTGTGTGTTTTGTTTGGGTTTTTTTTTTAATATCCTTTCCCTGTGCTCATTACACACCAGTCAGCAGGCAGCATTTTCATGGATCATTGCCCCCTATGGCTGGTTAACAGCCAGCAAGCTGAAAAAGCACTGAAAAAGTTCATCTGAAAACCTCTACAGCCCTGGGGAAGTCTGAAATCCTAGACATTTGTGAAAGACTACAGAGTTTGTAAATAAAATCAGCCACATCCTTCCCATAAAACTGGTATTCTTTCATAGCCCAGGAAAGATCCAATTTCTGAGATAAAGCAATACCTATCCCTATCCACCTATTACTCTCCAACCCTGAACAAACAGATCTAATTCCAAAGCAGACTTTGCTTTGGCCCACAAGTTGGGCAAGAGGACCTCCTGAGGTCCTTCCTCACCCAGACTTGACCATGACTCTGCACTTACACCTTCATGGTAGAGCTACAGAGGAACTTTCATTGACACCTTCTGTCATTCAAAAATGGTTAAGTTACCCAAAGTGAATTTAGTTGTGAGGAAAATGTGTTTTACTTGAGTTCATCATCTGAATGTTTCTTTATGCCCCCTCCTCTCGACAGTCATGTGTGAATGCTTCCAAAACAACATTTTTTATTCTTTTGCATGATACAGGTATTTTGGTTTTGGCATGTTTGTCTGCTTCTACAGATATCAGCCTTGAAATAATTGAAGGTATCCAAAAAATGTGTTAAGCTGACTGGGAAAGCATGGGGATGTGTTTTTCTGTTTTCTGACACTCAGTTATAAACCTTTTACCATGATTCAGGGCAGAGAGGAAATTGGAATCAGAAAAGCCATTTAAGAAGGCAAAGTAAATTTCTATACAGTTCCCCTATGCCCTTTCTTCTCTTTATCCCACCCTAGGGAAAGGGATTCTGCAGGAGGGTTTAATCAGCAGTTCAAGGTTAGAGAAGATGCCCTATGTTCATTGAACACTCTTTCCAAGTTAATTGAAGTAGCTGTCAATAAAAAAGCAAATCAGATAGTGGCTAAGTAAGTATGTTCAGAGAAAGGACAGAATATAAATATATATATAATTAATTATTTTCTTATCCTGGGCAAAATCCAATGACCTGTTTTATGCAGACAGTCAAGAAGATACCAGAATAGCTTTAAACTTTATAACCAGCTCCTGTAAGTATCAGCAGACCACTGTCATTTTACTGGTGATAATGGGATCCTGGAGAATCTGAAACAACCCAAAGGGGCTAAGCAAAGACCATCTTTCCTCCCTAGCTCCTCTAATATGGTCTACTTGGCTGTTGGGCTCAGGATCTCTGTCCTTCGTCACCTCTCCTTTCCCCAGAAGTTACTGGTGCAGTGTTTGCCATGCACAGTGATGCAGCTCTTGCAACAGTCACTCAGATGCAGGGAGAGCAAACAGTTGCCAAGCTGTGGGTTCACCTACCTGACTCTTGGAAGGTGGCTGGAGAACCTCAGGGTGCCAACACCTTCTCCTGGTGGTGGCTTCAGGAAATTGCAAAGGTTCAGAGGCACAAAAAGGAGAATAAAAGGCAACAAACAGGCATTCTCTTATTAATGACCACATTACCTATGTACACCTCCATTTACCTTCCTGGTACTGCTGTTCTCCTTGCATCTGGTGGGATGGAGTCAACCAACACTTCTGTGGTGGACTCTGGTGTGTCACCCCTTTTGTGAGGTTGGTAGGAAGATCTACCAGTCTTATCCCCGCTTAGTCTGTACGAACAGAAACTACATCTTTGCACCACAGAAACGGATCTGAACACTCTCTACTTCAGCATGTGCAAATACAAGCCAGCCCTTTGCCTCATTCATACAGTGCATGCTGCAAATACCTGCATTAGGCTGGGGTGGTTTTAGTGGTGACAGTGGCCTAGCAGGGTAAAATGTGTCCTTGGGCATTCCTAAAATCTGTTAAAATATTCCTATTCACAATGTGGGGTTTCTTAAGTTTCCAGTTGAGCTGTTATGGTCTGAGGTTTTACTTCCAGCAACATCTTCAGTGCTGGGAACACACAAAGTCACTAGCACTCCTAAAAGACAAGGGCAGTTTTGAGACATTGAAGCTGTCAGTCAAAGAGGAATTAATTGCATTAGGGTATTTGTATGAAGGATTGAGCACCTACCCCAAATCCTTCCAGAGGTCTGCATTGCAATAAGGAGCAGCAGAGCCAGGCAGGATCTCACCAGTCATCAGGGAGGCAGAGAGGAAGAAAGCAAATGGAGAGCTCACCTCTGACACCTACCCCAAAACACCAGCACACACCTCCCTTCCCACAAGAACCAGCCTCATCAGATGGGCCAAGCCCCTGATGGATGCAGGAAGAGCTTTGCTACCTTGATCCATGACAGAGTAATTCAAAGTCAGATTAGAGAGAAGTCAATGAGCAACAAGGCTTAGCAGGGAGAAGCAGCAGGAATTTGCCTTCAGAGCTGATTTTGTAGCACAGCTCACCAGCATCTCAAAAGCTATATGAAACAAGCCAAGCTTAACCTGGGTGTAAAGCTGCTTTGCAGACCTCCAGGAAACTGCTCTCAGGTGCCCCATCTTCCTGGGAGCAGCCCAGCTGCCATGGCACTCACAGGTTCCTGAAAGGCTATGAAAAAGCAGAATCTAGGAAGTCAGCTGGAAAAAGGGGTTAAATGCCCCGAGGCCAAGAGGCAGTAAGTACCTGGATGGTGCCTGGGCAGCTCACAGGCAGCCCAGGACAAAGGCAGGCAGTGGTGCCATCCTTACCAACTCACTTGAGCAGTCTTAGCAGAGACCTTCAAATCAAACTGCACATAAACCCTTCAATCACAATTCACCAATCAACTCCAAACCCCCTCTGCTCCCAGTGCAGCATTTCCTACACTTGCATCCTCTGCACATAGCATGTCCCTCACCAGGAACAAGCAAAGACAGAGCCAAAATTTGCTCTCTTCCTCTCTCGGGAAGGTAACAATCAAAGCACAGCTCCAAATTTGCATTTTGCAACCCTGACTTTTGCAAAACAGTAAATCTTACCAGACAACTTGAAAAGCCTCCAACTGGTTTCATTGCCTGGAGCTACTCTGCTAGAATAGCTGTCCTGGCAACATCACCATCCTCTGCCCTTCACCTCCCCAGCACTTGAGATGCCAAACTTTGCAGGGCCAAAGTTGGGAGCACGCAATGGTGTTACCTGATAGCTCTCTTCACGCTAATTTTAGGTGATGGAACTTTTCATGCTTTTAAAAAGTCCCTTTATTTATTTTTGAGAAACCTCTCATAGTTAGTGGCTACCATCAATACTTTTCCATCTGATGTTTTGAACTTACCTACAGGGCTCTAAAAGGCACAAGAAACCAGCACCTGACATGATCTCAAAGGAACAAACACCTGCTAATTCTGTAAAGTGGACTGAGTAACATGATGCACCCAACATGCAAATGATTTCAGATGGAAACAAATTACACATCAGTAAGTAATGCATTTCTTTTTGTTTTTTTCAGTTAATAATGATTTCTGATTTTTGTGGTAGACTGTTCCTCCATCACTCATTTGTTTGTTTTGGGACATGTCCTTGCTGCATCTGCTTTAGACAACTAAGGCACAATCCCCGTGGGATTCAGGAGATCCTGCTCAGACTCACTAGGTCTAGGTTAGCTGTGTCTCCAAAGGTAAGGGATCAGGTTTGGCCATTCAAGATATGGGCTGGGTATCATCCTCACACTATTTACACCTCAATGGATGAGACGGGTTAACAATGAGGATGATGACTGAGCAACAGGATGGGAGTCAGGACCAATGCCTGGAGCTGCTGTTTTGTGTCCCCAGAGGAGGTGAGCAAGGCAGGAGACCAGTCAAGGTGCTCACAGCAACCACTCAGTTGCTCCACAACCTTGGGGAAGACCCACCAACCCAACCAAGGACCTCATTGAATAATTACACTTACACTTTGCTGCTTTCATGCCTTAAAGTGTTCACTTGTATAAATCCCAATGGTTTCTTCCCCTTACTTTTCCTCAACCTTTCCCCATTTTTCCCATCATTCTCAGAAATCCCAAGTCCATGACCCATTTTTCTACTTATTTAATGGCTGTCTTTAGCATTGCTAAACCATTATTTCTGAGGGAGAGATGAAACACCTTTCTGAAAATTTGTTATCTAAATCAAATTATTCCACTGCAACCAAAACCCTTGGGGACTCTGCAAAATCCCAGGGAAATCAGCTGTCATCTATCTCATCATCAGGATCCTTGCAAAGGGTCCATTTCTGAAGTAAATCCTAGCTCCAACTACACTTTTGTCAATGTGAAATACATTCTTTATCTTTACCTGCTTATATACAGATATATATATATAAATGCAGTGTCAGGGAAAGTGTCTTGAGCTGGCAAGGAGTTACCAACAGACCAACCTCAGAACCTTGTTCAGCAGCATATCAGCTGCCACCTCAGTATTTATAGCCTCCCTGCTCTTTGAGCTTGTTTATTTTCCTTCCCAAAGGTGGTGGTGGCAGGAGGCAAAGCTCTGACATTCAGGCTCAGGTGTCCCCAAGGCTGACCTTTCCTTCAAAGAGCAGAAGCTGCAGACACATTTCAGGGAACAAAGTCATTTGGAAACTCTAGACTCTTGTGTCCATTACCACACTCGAGGCCCAGTGCAGAGCTGCAAGCAAGGGTTGAGCAGAGATCCATTAATTAGCATGCACACACAGACATTAAGATGGATGTAAGAATAAGCCTATAGTTATTTTATACCTGGAAAGAGAACCAGATGAAGTCCATCCCCCAGTCTCAAGGCAGAACAAGTGCTATGTAAAGACGTAACACTCAAACCAGTCTTGAGTATTCCATTATTTAAGTTTCCCCAAGTTTTAAATAATGCTGTTTTATGGCATTGCAATGGTCGTGGACCATGTTTTTCAATCCCATCTTGCATACATTCACATAGAATCATCTGTTAAACCCTGTTGAGAGAAAAGCAGCCCTGAAGCCTGCCACAGAAAGACAAGCAGCACATTTCAGTATCACTGGAGCCCCCATAGATTTACTCCAGAGCCAGTGCTGCCAAAATAATGTTCCCCTTCTGCATAATCTAGACAAGATGGGTAAAGATGAAACACCTCATGGTATGCCCCAAGTTCTGAGCACTGAGAGCCCACACAGGGGTTCCCGGTTCCTCTTTTTGGGCCCTGCCAACGGGATGGTAATTTGGGGAAGCATGGCAGCACAGGAGATGCAGGCAGTCAGCAGATACGGGGACCAGGAAGCCTTCTCCACCACGTTTTGAAGGTAAACCTAATCCTGCAAGAAAGACTCACTCAGTGTGACAGTTTGTCCTTATTATGCTCAAAATGCAGCAGTCTCAGGAGAAAATAGAGCTAAGATCTCATAGCAAAAGCCTCTGAGATGCCAGTGCTGCAAAAACCACAATACTGTGAAAAATGAACAGAGGAAAGATAGGAAACAGCTACTGACTAACACCAGTAACTGCTGCAGAGG
Source organism: Pomatostomus ruficeps (assembly GCA_013400735.1). Lineage (NCBI taxonomy): Eukaryota > Metazoa > Chordata > Aves > Passeriformes > Timaliidae > Pomatostomus > Pomatostomus ruficeps. Next base: position 123,832 of record VYZT01021181.1, read on the forward strand.
GGCACCAGACTGCTCTTCTTCAGTCACAAAAAACAGCCACAAGTCCCTACAGGTTCCTGCTGAGGGAAGAAATGAGCCTCCATCCCCTCTTAGCATCGCCCAAGATGCACATTCAGCATCTCTGGGCTGCAGCATCCCTTTTTTTCTTTTTCGGGGGAGGTTTCACCATTCTGGTAACCCCACTGCCTCTCCCGCCACCATGTGCACACCATGTTACTTTGGGAGGAGAAACAGCACATCATAAAGTTAATTTAGCTGCGGAAACATTTCCCCTGGCAGATACAAGTACCTCATAAAGAGTTGTAGACATTTGCTCCAAGCTAGTTCTTTCCCTGGTTCCTGGCCACACCACTAGAGAGCTCTGGTCTCCCATAACCTGCTCACTTCTCTGCTGTGACCAGAACCCGAATTACAGCAGTTGTTTATTGAAACCACATCTAGGTCCCTGTGGGCTTTAAGTGCAGAAAATATACTCTGCAAATTAACCCTCCTTAGAGAAGGAATCTCACACAAACAGCCTTTGGGGCCTCCTCTGCCCTCTCCAAACTGGCAGGGCACATGAATAGTAACTGGAGAAGTTCTCAGCCATCATTTCCACCAGCCAGCTACAGAACTGTGTTGAAAAATCGGTGCAACCAGGTTGCGAACATGCAAAGCAGTGCTGTTTTCACCTCAAGTCAGAACATCTCTATGCACCACACTGCTACTGCTCCAGCCTCACTTGAAAATCCCAGCACAGCAGAGAGAGGGCTGAAGGGAGGAAAATGGGGCCATGCTGCTTACTGCTTTGAAGAACATGGGACTCCTTGAATTCCTACCCTCCCAGAACTGAAGCAGTGGATGGAAAGAACAAGGGTACCAATCAGCAGAAAGATAAGTGCAAGAAGTTATATTGGAATTATCTTCTTCCTTACTATGCTTTCCTAAAGTGTTAGGATAGCAGAAACTCTTCATTGTCTCCACACCATAAAAGTGTTATTACTTAGAAGGTCACCCCCATCCAAAAAGGTTTTCCATAAAAGGTAGATGGTTCCAGATAGAGTCATCAGCTCATTAGTGTGCTGGGTTCCAGTACAGACAGCTATACTGACCCTACAGGAGCTGGATTAGCAGGATACAGAGGAATTTTTTTCCCCCTTTTTTTTATAGCTGACATCATCAGTGATTTCGGTTGAAGCCAGCTCAGGTCTGTTACCTGGGGAGCTGAGCTCTGTGCTTCTCCCAGCTGATCACTCCCCAGGAAGTCTCTGCAGGCTGCTTCACTGCTCACTCAAGCACTACTCCTTCCCCTTTCAAAGGCAATTACACCCAATGAAAAATGTAGCAAAATAACAAGGATCTAAATGGGGCAGGCACACAAAGCCCCTTTCCTTTTCTTGTCATTCAAACTGATGATGTTTCTCCTCCACCTCACATTCAAGCAGAGCATTTCAAGGTCTTGGAAAAAAGCTTTGCTGCAGAGACTCCTACATGAACAAAATTCTCAGGATTGCCATCATTACACCATAATCTTCAAATTTTATTAAATGCTTACCAAAAAAAGAAAAAAAAAAAGAAAATCCAGGGGGCAGAAAGTTTTAAGCAGAAAGCACAGTGATGCAGGAAGAGAAACAAGCTGCCCTCCCCCCAGGAGGGTAGAAACAAGCTGCAAAATTATGTTGACATGGGAAGAGGGTAGGAATGAGACTAAAGAGGGGATGGGGGACATGTTAACACCACAAAGTATGAAGACATGGGTGAGTTCAGAAACAACCCTAGGAGTTGATTTGCAGACCTCAGGCCCAAGGCCAGAAATGCCACTCTTTAGGAACTCAGTTTCCTCAAGTTCACAGCAAGCCTTGGTGTCCCCAAACAATTTACTAAGATGCCATTTCACCAAGACAGCTTCCAGCATAAGAGCAACAGCCATTTCCCAGATATTCTGCTCAGCTTCAGGAATATAGCTGGCAAGTTATCAAGGTGACATCTAACTCAGAAGTGTTTCAGTCACTGGCACTGGAGCCCACAGGTTAGAAACTAAGCAAATCACTTTCCCAGAGAAGAGCGATAATACCAGTGGTCAGCACTCCTCACCTGGGAAAGGAGACCTCCAATCCATCTTAGGCAGGCAGAGGAAGGCAGCAGCTATTTAAAACAAAGCTGCTATTGCCCTGCTGAGACAGAAAAGTGGCAGGAATATTTTGGCATGGGTATATAACTGATTAAAGGATGATCTGTGAACTAAAGGAAAAAACAGGACTAAGTTGAATGTAAATTGATGTATACAGAGATCAGTAGATGGAAGTCCCTCAAAGCAGATGATGTAGAGGGACAGAGGCTGCATCATAAACAGGGGAAGACTTTACCCACAGCTGGTACCAGGAGGGTGACAAGTGGTCCTTGCACTCTCATCACACTCTCCTTGCAGTCTTCTTACACTCAGGACCTGCCCACTCCCCTCATTTCAAACACCAATTCTTCTGCCAGATTTCTGTTGAGCTCCCTCTCTACCACCACCCAGCCACCAAGGGCCACAAAAGGAGAAATTCTTAATCACATAACAAAAGCCTTGCCTGCTCAGCAGGGCAACAGATCCCTCTCTTCCAACATTTAAGGAGAGGGAACAGAGCCACAGCCTCTCATCTCCATAGCACAGACAGATTAAAAAAAAAAAAAAAAAAGCCAAAGAGTCACATAGAAAGTTAAAACAGGGATGAGTTTTGCCAGCTGATCTAGTTCCTTTCATCCACCTGGAGGCAGTGTGAGGTATTGCTCAAACCCCAAGAGGAGTCAGGCTGTACCCAAAGCAGACTGACAGCAGTCAGGAGAAAAGAAACATCCTTCAATTATCTTCTGTGGAGCAGAGGAAATAGTGGCATGGAGGGTTGCATCGAGCCAGGACCAAGCTCAGCTGCAAGACAAGAAAACAACAAGGTTATGGATACCATTTGGCCTCTCATGAGCAATACCCTGGCCTGCACAGAGGCTGTATCTTCTCTAGCAATTACAGGTGGGTTTCTCCCACCCATTTTCACAAAGTCCTGTGAATCAGACCACCTATAAGCCTTTGGCATAAATGAACCATGCTGGGAATGCCCATGCTTGGCAGAGGAGATGCCAAGGACTGCACACCCTGCAGAGATCATGGCCGCACTCCAGCCATGCCGTCTCCCACCCCAGCAGGAGATTAGCAGGTTTCCTCCCAAGGCCAGGAAAACCACCAAAGGAGAGAGTGTTCCCACAGCCCGCGGCAGCCGCAGATCTGTTTGGGACCATCTGCAGCGGTGTTGGGTTCCTGCAGCTCTCCATCTGCTCCACACATGACAGCTGGTGCAGCCAAGGGACTCCAGCACACAAATGACTTTTCCATCACTTGATAAATGACTCCTGCATGCTGACACTCTCCCCACTATTCCTGATTTGGGGTTGACTGCAAATGGAGCCAAGTCAGGACAGCAGTTGGGGTCCAAGGGTGGGTGAGCGCCCATCCACCCATGGGAGCTCCACCAGCAGCAGGGAAACTTAACCCTTTGAAAACCTCTTGACTTCTAGGTTCAGTTCCTTCTAGCTTATCACAAACCTACATGTTTCTCAGACAGTGCTTCCCCTGTTGTCCCTGAGTTTTCAGCTCCAGCCTTTCCACTGGCAATAAAGTAAGTCTGTCTGTCCCTTCACTTTTGTATCATTAAGTATTTGTATCATTAAGTGGTAAGGAGGGTCATCTAATCTCCTTGTTGCAGAATTCTCCCAAGCACACAAAGCTCTGAAGGAGACTCAAAACAAAGCCAGGCATGGCAGGGAAGACAAATAAATTAACAGTTGATTTCCTTTTGCTGTCTCTTAGCATCTCTCTGCTCCATTAGTCAGGCATGCAGCTTCCAACACAGTCACATGCCATGGAAGTTACCACCTGTAAGGTCTCCAAGACCCACAGCACTGCAGGTTTCAAGTCAGATGGGATGCTGAGATAGCTGCAAGAGTGATTTTGAGAGCACAGACTATTTTAAGAGAGAACGAATCTTGAGGTTATACAGCATGAAGTTGCCTCTGACGTTGGGAGCAGAGGGATTTTCCTGGTGTGTGCACACTAAACTTTCCACTCTGAAAGCCCCCATGCCCTCCTCATAGCATCTGGCAGTTTGCAGCAAATCCCAGGCAAGATCCTTCTCTGACTCCTGTGGGAAGCTGCATTTTTCTGGAGTGCAGCAGTCCATAGGACAAGGAAAACACTACAAGAGCTGTAGTTGGGAAGTTCACTGCCCTGCCTCTTTAGTATTCCCTACACAAGCGTGAAGCAGGTCAACCTTATAAATCTGGTTTATCTGCTGCTGGACCATAGCTCATCTTGTACTACAGGCTGTCCATGGGACCACATTAAACAGGAACAGATTAAGTCATTCCATAATAAATCCTACCATCAGATGTATGTATTTGCTCACCCTTCAGCAGATTTTTTTAAAAAGGCACAAAAAATCCCACAAGGAACTACCAATTCCTACACAAACAGAGCCAGAGTAGTGTCACACAAAAGTACCTACATGTCCCTCCAGCTGAGACATTTTGGCTTTCTGACCCAGAAGAATCTAAAATACCCAGGAGGTTGGGGAGTAAAGCAGGTATCTGACAAAGGAATGGGCTTTCACCCTTTCTTGGGGGAGAGTGCAGACTTGCCTCTAAGAGTAGCTCCTGGAACAAAGCAAATCCTAATCACAGCCTTGTGCCTAGGGAATGAAGCTGGTAAGACACTGGGAATGCCCAACAGTTGTCACCCCCAGCTGACACAAATCCCCTCCAAGCCCCCTCACAGAAACAGCAGGTCTCTCATGCCTACACAGCTAAAGCAAATCATAGAATGATCAAATAGCTTGAATGGGACCTTTAGTTGAAAGGGACCTTTAAAGGTCATCTAATCCAACACCCATGCAATGAGCAGGGACATCTGCAACTAAATCAGGCTGCTCAGACCCCCATCCAGCATGACCTGGAATGTTTCCAGGGATAGAGCATGCACCACCTCTCTGGGAAACCTGTTCCAGCATTTCACCACCCTCATAATAAAAAAAAAAAAAAANCTGACTTTCTGCTATTTTGACACTAACCAGAGAGGCAATGCTCAGAAAGACCCCAAAACTGCAAAAAAAAAAAAAAAACAAAAAAAATAAAAAAAAAAAAAAAAAAAAAAACCAACAAAAAACACCAAACAACTTCCATATCTCTAGTCTGAAGCTACCGTCTTTTAGTTTAAGATCATTACACTTTGTCCTATTGCAACACACCCTACTAAAATGCCTGTCCCTATCTTTCTTAGGAGCCCCCCTTTACATATTAAAAGGCCACAATAAAGTCTCACCAGAGCCTTCTCTTCTCCAGGATGAATACCCCTAACTCTCTCTCAAGCCTCTCCTCATAGAAGTGTTCCATCCCTCTGATCATTTTTGTGGTCCTCTTCAGGACTTGCTCCAACAGATCAATGTCTGTCCAGTACTGAGTGCACCACTTGCTAGACACTGCCTATACCTTGCCCACCACAGCCTCTGCTCTAAAAGGCAGCTCATCTGCCATGGTGAGAGCTTGACCTTGAAGGTTTTGAGCTCAACATGCCAGCTCTTCAGTGCTTTTATTTGCTGCTGCTGTTAAAAAAATAAAAGACATCCTTCTCCCCCCATCCCCAACCAGTTTTGGCAGACACACCACCTGCTTGCTGGGTATGGATCACCTCCCCAGCCCAGTGCTGACAGCAGCACTGCAAGCCCAAAGCCAGCACTGGGCACTCAAGCACAAATAGCTGTTTCTGCACTTTTGAGAGTTCTGTTCGGGATAGTTTTCCCGCACAGCAGGTATCATGTTACACACCCACACTAACCAGAACAGGCGGGGAGCCACCAGGAACAGAACACAGCACATGAAATAAATAGCCCCCCGGGGCAAGCCTGACATCACCCTGCCCTCCTCTTCCTTGTTTCAGGATGCTCAGTTGCATCCAGCACCAGGGATTAAGGGGCTCAGTGATTTATGCCTCATTTCATAGCAAAACTCAGCAACTCTGTGCTGAGCAAGAGCCAGGATAGAGTCAGATTTCCTTCCTGGGGCTGCCAAAGAGTCATTGTAGGTCAGAGGCTGTTTGGTGCTCCCCAGCTTGCTCAGGAAGAGAAAGGAGAGAATTGAGACTAGTTTAATCTTCCTATGCCCAACACAGACCCTTAGCTCCACTGTGCTCACCTGACCAGTGATCATTGAGCTCTGCCGACCAGCACTCACAAGAAACGATGTGGTGAGAAGTTAGCAACGAAGAGCAGGAAAAGCAGATACGAGTCCCTGCAGGGGCAGCCCAGCATTGGCAAAAGGGCTGCAATTACCATCAGACATAAGACCTGACCCAGAGCACAAGCCATTTCTGCTTCACTCAAGAATGGGTGATAAAGGCAAGACAGTGGCAAAGCTTCCCAAGGGAAAGAGAAAACTTGGTTTTATCATGGAGGAAAATGTTGTCCCTGTGCTTCACACAGCAAGACAAGACCAGACAGAGTCAGTGCTGTGACAAAGCACTTCCTCACTGATAAACAGAGCTTTTGAGAAGCCCTGCATTTCACAGGGGTGTCTTCATGCCAGCTGAAATCAATCAAGGCCAGTGTTGACTTTGATTCAGATGACACATGTAGTTTATGGCTGTTCTGTTGTATGTAACATTGTATCAGACTATTAATAACCAAAATTTGGAAAGCCATGAAACATTCCTGCTTTTTGCCTCTGGAGATGTTTCAAAGCTTCAAAATTTCAAACCCACTTTGTTTCCCTTGACATTTCCTTCCCAATCCCATTAGGACTCGCCAAGACATGAATGTCTGGGGTCCCCAGGAGCTCTCACTGTGCTAATGCCAGGAGCGGAACAGCTCCAGGTTTGGCAATACAGCTTCTCCACTAGGATATCTCTTGCTCTGCCACACCCACCCTCAAGACTGGCTGAGATTACCTCTGGAGAGTAACAAAACTAAGACTGATGCTCATCTCCCACAATGCTGACTCCATACTCACAGCTTTTAGAGAGAGGAAGAGGAGGACGTGTATAAATATTTCAGAATCTAGCCCAGGGTTAAGCCTACGCCAGCTCTAAACTTGGTGTTTTCTTGCAGGAAATGACAATGCTGGTAACACTATCATCCTCCACCCAGCCTGTTCCCATCCACCACCCCCTTTNGCGGCTCCAGCGGCTGCTGAAGAAGGCAGCCAGGAAGAATGCCATCCTCACCTCCGAGCAGGGCAAGTCCTTCTGCTCCAGCCTTTCGCCTGTGAATGAAGCCAGCCCCGACCAAGAGCGTGCTGAGAGCACTGTCCCAGCAGAGACCCCTGAAACCACAGCATCCCCCTCGGCCCCCCCACCAACCCACCTCTCCATCAGGCCCATCAACCACCGTGCCCCCTCCCCCTTCCGAAAAGGGAAGCCTTTCACACTGAAGGTCACCGAGCAATGGCGCATTGCTGAACATGTCAAGCTTACAGCCTCCTCGGCCATGCCACTGCTACACAAGCCAGGGGCTCCTGAGACTCCACAGCAGCCTGATGGCATGGGCTCCCACCTTCCCTCTCCATCCAACTCTTCAGTATCTGTTTTCCCCCAGCCTCCTCCTTCCAGTGCACCCAGTAAAGAAAGGGCACCAGAGGTTACCTATGTCACCAAGGTGAACCCTTATTTCCACAGTGTCAAGCCACCCAGGGCTAAGACTCCCACACCAAACCAGACCCAAGGAACTGTCAGCCATGAAGACAAAAGACCTATTTCCCCAGCACCTCAAACAAGCAGCTCTGAACCATGTCCAGAGCAGACACCCTCCTCACTTAAAGAGAGCAAGGCCATTCCCCCATTGCTGGAACCTCCCCTTGTTCCTGCTACAGAGACAGACCCTCCTGATCAAGCTCCCAAGCCTGCTCCTACTGAGAAGCCCAGCACCTCTGATGCCCACACCAGTAAGCCTACAACCCACGGAAGTGACACCCAAATATCCAGATCCGAGACAGCTCCTGAGTTACCCAAGCCAGACAGAAACACCCTAAAACCATCAACATCCAGCACTCCCTGGAGGAAAGCACACCCAGCAACAGCAACTCCAGCACAAGCTGATGGTACCGGGTCCACCTCCACAGACAGTAAGGCAGAATACATCACTGAACCCCAGCTGACCCCCAGCTTACCCAACACCAGCCATGCCCCCAAGGCTGAGCCAGCACCATCACGAGGAGAAGCAGCAAGATCTCCTGGAACCGGTGCTAGTGGCTGGCATCGCCTCAGGAAGCACTTGATGGTGCAGCCAGAAGCAACCAACTTCCCAGAGTCCAAGCCAGAAAAGCTGGGACAGGAGGAAGGGAATAAAGAGGACGCTGCTCAAGCAGTCATCAAGCAAGACTGCATGCTGGTTAAATCAAAAGCCATGAGAATGTGGGATGCCATTTTATACCAGATGACACTTGTCAAGGACAAGAAGCAGCAAGCAGAAGAGAAGAAAGCACAGAAGGAAGAAAACTTCTTTCTTCCCCGCCGCTTACCCATCCTTCTCCACAAGCCACGTTTTGACGCCCGGAAACTGAAGGAACTGGCTGCCAAACCCATGACAAAGATCAGCACTGTGTTTGAGGTGAGCCGCTTCCGACCCAAAGCGGCCGAGGAGCACACCAAGAGCTTCAACAGAACGGCATCAGGATGGTCAGTCAACTGAAGCTCCACACCTCCAGAGGGTGCTACAGGGCACCAAGCAGCAGGGCACCTATGACCAAGTTTACTGCCCCATGGAGTGGAGCCACATGTAAGGAAAAAATGAAATTAAATAAAACCCCTCCAAGCCAGCAGCCCCATGCTGCAGGTTTAAGGGTTACTCTCAATACGTTTAAAAGCTTACATGCATAGCTATTACATCCACATGTCACAGGAAAACAAATATTAACCTGTTTTAAAGAGTCAACAACAATCACTGGTTGCAGTAACAGAGTGAAGGCACATAGTGAAGAGGACAAATTGCCTACAGGAAAAAGACCAGTTTAGAGGAGGGAAATGGAATCTGAAATTTTTTTGTTGCATTTATCTAAGACAGAGATAGATCCTAGGAACAGCAGCAGTTGCAGAGGAGATGAAGGAATCTGGGTTGCTCCACATCTCTAGGGAGTCTTAGAAACGAAACTCAAAGAGGATACATATAATCTCTTTATCTCCTCTACTGAAAATATACCCCACACCCATTTGCTGTGAACAAAATGGAAACTCATCCTTTCACTCAAGGCACAGACAACAGACAGCATAAGATATCCTGCTCTCACAAAGCAGTTCCTCTGCCTAACAAAATGGGCATCATTTGACATCCTCCTAGGCCAGTCTACTAAATAATAATGCACAGAAGAATAATTTCATTTCACTAGTCAAGTTCTGTTGTGTACTTTACCATGTTTTCTCCACAACAACTGATGGTTAGTGTTTCCATGATAACCACCAAGACCCTGCTTTAGCCTGTGGGTATCCAATTCTGTATTTAACAAGGGGCTGGTTTCTGAGGGGTTCTGCTATCCACATGTGGTCTCACTTTCACAGCAATCATCATGACAGTAGCATACCTGCTTGTCCCTCGTGTCCTGGAAAAAAGGGTATTTAAAGGAAAATCCTCAGCTCTGCCCATCCACAGGGACAGCTGTGCTTTCCAGTATTACAGTCACCATTTAAAACTCCACTGCCAGCAGACTTGTGAGCATGGAAGCCGGGAGATCAGTTATTTCTGTTTCACAAGGCACTTGGTCATATGCTGGGGTGTTCCTATACAGCTAATATAGGGTTGCTATGTTTAGTCCAAATAGAATATAAAGAGCTGTGTACAAAGTTTCCTTTTTCATGCGTAGAGGATATGGAACTGACCAACATTTCCTCCAGCCCAACTGTGAACAGACTTAGAAACAAAACAAAGGGTCCCTTTTGTCTTTTTTGAACTTTTCCTAATTTGCAGTGATGCTATAAGAGCAGTTCAGTTAACAAACCTTCACTTAAGTTTTCACTTTGCTGGTCTTCTCTCAGTTTTGTAACCCCTTCCCCAGTCAAAGGGCAAAAAAATGAGTGGGAAAAATAACCCAGTTATCTAAAGTGGGGATTTCTTCAGACCCCCGGTAAAGAAAAAGGCAAAAAGAGGTTGGAAATGTGCCAGTAATCGCAAGTGGATCCTAGGTAAGCCTCTGGAGGATAATTTAACATTACTGCAAGAGAAGGCTAGAGAGAGAGATCCACACAGCAGCACAAACAAAAATTTAAAGAGTGCAGTGTAAAACACGTAATGCAGAAAAAAGGCAACCTTACCACAGAGTGATAAATGGCACCTTACTGCAGCACAGCCAGATGGATGCCTCTGCACAAAGGTCTGTATGCACAAGAGCCACAGTACTGGCATGAAGCAGAACAGCCAACATCGGTTACATTTGGGAGACGCAGTGAATCTGGCCAGAGAAAGTGGTTTACGAAGCACTTGTGCTTTAAAGCAGCTTTTGTCCTGCAGCAAGGACAACCACCCAGAGCAAACCAGCAACTCTCACCTAAGGCTTGGATTTTGCATCTGCAAGGCTTCCAATCAGGCTGCATCCACACTGCACATGGATAAAGGGTGGAGAAATGCCATTGGGGAGAGCAATTCCCATAAGCAGAAGGAAGAGAGAAGGCAGGTCTGGGTGCATGGTTTGGCCCTTTTACCCCAAAAGCAAAGGGTAGAGGCACACAGCAAGCATGGCCAGTCCTGCAGAGACAGACCCTGATATGAGAGTGTCATAGAGGAGAGGACATATCCCTATAGGCAATAGATTTCTATCAATGGCTCTACAGTGGAAGTCATTGCAGTGTGTTCCAGCCTGAGCTGCCGTGCTGAGCAAGAGGAGAATGCTACTGGGCACAGAGTTTGGTTATTTTTCAATGCCAAACAGCAGTTCTTAAGAGCCCAAATTGATGCTTACAGAAAAGCCCTTGCTCCATAGCCTACAGTGAGGTCCTGCAGCTCAGGGAGGGGAGGGAAAAAAAAAAACCCCACACCTGTATTTAAGCAACTAGACAACTAGAAAGCTGATAAGGTGGTGTAAAGCACGTGACAGGGGTGAGCCAGAAGGGTTTGGGAGCAAAAAGGCCATGACAGTGATCTGGTAGCAGGGAAAAATGATGAATGGAGTTCAGAGGGTGCAGAGGAGCTGGGGAGCAGGGAGCTCACAGCATACAAAACAGACAGCTAAGAACCTAAGAAGAGAAAGAAGCCACACTCCTTCAGCTATCACAGCCATTTCGCTATTCACAGTAAAAAAAAAAAAAACAAAACACAAACAATACTTCCACATGAACAAACCCACAAGACAACAGCATAGTGCCATGGGTGTTTGGAGTGCTGGGTGGACCCTAGAGGACATCCCAGGACAGTGTCTGCCTTTCCAGAAAGGATGCTGGACAAAGACCAGAGCCAAAGGCACTTTCATCGGAGCTGCTTAGAGAAACTCAGGTAGGGCAAACAAAACCTGCTGACAACCTAGCAAAATCCATTTGCTGTAGAGAACTGAAGCTCAGTAGGTTCCCACCTGGTGCACTGACACAGACTTCAGGAAAAAGAGGAGATTGATCAAAGGGGAGATCTTATAATAGGTTTCTCGAAGTCACAGGCAGAGAAGCAAGTTGAGGATACAAGTTCTGTGGGCTAAAAACACAGCTTTGGGTAGTCTTGGACTTGTACTGCTGCCCTTATCAAAGTAGTATTCAAAGCATCTCCCCTAAATGAGCATTACAAAAAGAAAAAACAAACCTAAACAAACAAAATAATCTGCAACACTCAGAAGCCAGCTCCTTAAGGGTGGGGGGGAGGGGAAAGAAGGAACACAGGCCCCAGAAGAATTCAGAAACAAGAGGTGTTTTGTAGCAGGCAGAGCTATTTTAACCTTGGCAATGAAATAAAGCTTCTTTTTTATAGTAGGAAAAAAAAGAGAATGAGCTTGTTTTCACCCTCAACTTCCTCTCCACTCATTGTGCCAGATGCTGCCCAGTTGGATTCAACCAGTTATCGCCTCCCTCTATGCCATTCCTCCTTATTGCCACAACCCTCTACCTATCACCCACTCAAGAAAACACCAGGATATCTATGAGCATAAACACAATAGGAGCATGAGATCCAAAGACCATTTTAAGAGAGCACAGAGACAACAACCCAGCTCTGCCTTTCCCTTGCTGCACATCAGAGAACAGTCCTTTCTGCTCTGTTGGTTTACCCAGTACAGCAGATATTCACATCCTTCCTACTACATTATAGACTGGTTCCAAGAGGTTACTGAAGTCATTAAAAGTTTTCTCCCTGATTAATTCAGTAAATCAGGGAATTAGACCCCAGAAACATCTGAATTTCAGACGTACATCAGCCCCCATGCTCAGCCAGAATGACCTCCAGCTATCTACTCCTTGCAACTTAAGAGAGCATAAGGAAAGGCAGCAGAAGAGACTGCTCCTTTGAACTAGCAAAGGCAAACACACATCTTCACCCAAACAGCAGCAGCTAAGGGACTTGCCCTGCAGATTAAACTAACAGAGGTATCCAGCTTCCCAGCAGCATCAGAAAGGCAGAGACCCAAACAAACCCCTACTGTGTACCCATTCTGTTCCAGCCCAGACAGTCATGCCCAGAAGCAAGGCTCCAGCTGTTCCCATACAGCACCTTCCAACTCACCCAAAGTGCTGCTGGCAGACACAACCCCAACGTCCTGCCAGAACAGCCCAGGAGCTTGATATACAGCAAAGAGTCATATCCCACCTACCTGGTTAATGAGTTCTCCAGACACACTATTGCTCTGCGGCATCGTCTATCAACACCTTCTTGTACTGGCCATGGCCCGTTGCAACAAATTTATACTTTTTGCCAGAAGGAATGGACTGAACAGGAGAGAAAGGAAGAGCCAAAGTCAGCATTTTTCTCCAAAAAAATAGGTAGTCAAACATCAAATAACTGAAACTAGAGAAGCACATGACACGGTTTCCTTTAATTGCAGAGGGCTTGGAGACAGCCTTTCCTGTACTCACTTCTTGCCCCTTTCACACAAACTCTCTGCACAGACCCATCACCACTTTCTGTAAGCACAAGGTAACACAACAAGCACAAGATATGCCACAGGAAAGAAGATGCAATGCAGGCATTGTGAGGGAGGGCTCATCTAAGAGACCAGACCCCCAAGCCAGGGTTGTTTTTATCCATGGCAAGAGACTGTGTGATTTACCAGATACTGGCAGTTTCAACACAGGAACTGACAAGATACTTTGATCTTCCCTCTCCCAGCCTAGACAGTTTGAGCAGTAGCTGCTTGCTGCATTTTAGAAGACATTTCCACAAGCATTCCCACAAAACCCCAGATCCATCTGCAAGTGATACTGTCTTGGGTTCAGTTCCACTTAGTTTTGCACATTTTGTTTACTATCAATGCTAAAAAGCATAACAAGAGCAAAGTTACTCAAATTTGCAGTTCCATTTGAGCTTAGAAGGCTGGGACTCCCAGCTCGTGGGCTGAGAACAACATGCTATTCAAGAGACCTTACAGAATTACTGGATATAAAAGTAGTTTTGCTCCTATGTTCCCTAGAGCTGAACCAATAGCAGTTCACTGTTAGGAGGAGCTCTTAAATATGCAATTGCATTGACAGATGCAGGCAGTCTCTGTCCCTACAAAACATCTTCTCAATACTTCCAACCCAGCCAACAGCGCTTTCCTTTTCCAGCAGAACAAGTGCTCTCACACTCACAGACACTAACTCACCTTGATACTGCTCTCAGGTTTGGCACTGCCCTTCTGTTCCCAAAGGCTTCTTTTACTCACGATGTCTCCGGCCACGATATCCTGAGAAAATTATATTCTCATTACCCTTCACTGCTAATGCTGCTGAACGTGTCTTCATTCACATCCATTTCCAACCCACACATCTGACCTCATTTTTTTCATGTATAACATCACATCATCTGACCTATAACAGCTGCAGCTAAAACCCATGACTGAAAACATCTTCCTGTTGCCAGTATATCCTCTGTTTTCCTATCACTCTTCCATAAGAGTCTGAATTAGCTCCAAGATGTTTATTTTCTTAAGTTCATTAACTATTTAGGACATGTAAACATCAATTCTGCTCTCATAAACACAGATTTGCAACCAGCATTACAGAACCAGCCTGGCCCACAACCACCAAAAAGTGAAAGCACAGAGAAATAAATAATACTAATCATTCCCAACTTTACAGGATTTATCACCTAGGTACTAGATGCAACTTCATGCTTGACAACTGCAGCTCAGCCCAAGCCCCTGTCGGAGACACATGCATTCTCCCCACCAGCTGATTTTATTCCCATTTCAAATCAGAGCCTCAACCAGCATCACAGAGGTTTTCCCAGATGTACCACCAAGGAACAGCTGGGGACCCTGCCAGAAAAATTGAATCTCCAAGGTACAAAGCCTTACAACATGATGGCAGACCTCTAATATAGATGCCTTCGGAGCTTGTAGGCCCCACAAACACAATGTACCAACAGGATAAACAAGAACAATGCATGTTGTGCCCAGGAGCCACCTCCTGCCTCTGGCACAAGCAAGGCAAGTCCTCCAAGGGCTATACCTTACAGGCCGAGGGCTTCACAGCAGATTGAGCTGTGACCTCCCCAGTCTCCCAGAGGCTTTTTGTGCTGGCTACCATCATGCTCGTGGTGGGAAGGTCAAGAGAGGGCTGCCGGACAGGTTTTGGAGCCTTTGTGGAGGTCTGGAAAATAAATGGAGACAGTTCACCATCAGAATGTGTCTCTTGATTATTTTTAACCCCTGCAATCGGAAGGTCCTTGGAGATAAGGGGTTGTAAAAGGAGACTTGTAGAGTCCTACTAATTCCTGTCAGATACTCCCACTCTTCAAGCAGAGAACATGAGAAAACAAGCATGGGACAGCCTGCTAAAGAAACCTACTTTATGCTATGGAGGGAGCTACAGTCACAAGCAAGGAGTGCTCCCATCCAAGGGAAGACAATTTAGTTGCCATCTCCCAGATGGTAAGGCTAAGAGGCATGGTGGGAGAGCAAGACCAGCAAAGAGGGCTCCTTCGAGGGTGGGGGCAGAGACAACACGGCAACCCACCTCAATAGCCTGTGTGTACTGCTCCAGCCTGTCATCAATCTTTGACACGGGGAGAGGAGGCTGACTCTTCTTTATGCTGTTACTGCAGAACAGAGAGGAGGATTAAGGTGTTCCCCCAGTGTCTCAGGCAGAAGGGAGAGCTTTCAGAGCCAGTGGCAGCCTGTCACTCCTGCCCTCCCCCACAGCAGGACCTGCTGACAATCTCCATTTGCAGCAAGTGACCTGCTTTACCCTGAGGCCAACCCTAGACATACCTTTTCTGTATTGAGCGGTTCAGCGACTCAGTTCTGTCCGTGATCTGGAGGGGGAAAAAGAAGACAAAGATACAACTTTTGTCCATGGATCTCAGATGTATGCAGGTCACCTTAGCTGACCATTTCTTGGCCCTGATCCCTCTCCCATATTTTGGTTAGAAATGCCTCACTCAGACCCCATATTCCCCTACTTATCAGAGAGACAGTGAGCATTCCCTTTCATCCTTCTTTCCAAGCAGGAGAAGAGAATCCCACTTAATTTCCGGAGTAAGCCAACAATGTGTAAACTGACTGTTAGCTGAAACAGCAACCAAGACCATTTTCTCCACCCCCTCTGGTGAAGGAGAAGGTCTCTCAGACCCTTGGTTTCCTAGCCAGACACAAAAGGGGAAATGGCAAGAACAGACAGACGAGGGGGAAAACTAGAGGCCACATCTGCAGAAGAGAAGCCAAGCATGGGAGCAGCACAGGCATGAGTTAGGTCAACTTATCCACACCAGAGAAGCACACAGACAGGGCAAATCAGCACACGGAGCCACCTGCAAGGCAAGCACCAGCTCTTCATGTCAAGCCATCAGGAAAGGGTTTTGCACCAGAGGCTCCTGCGCAGTAACTCTTTGGCCAAGACAGGAAGGCAAGCAAACACTTCACAACCACTGCACGAAAGGAAAGCTGAAATGTTGCTACACCTCGTGACTCTTTCATGCCTCAGAAAACAAGCATACACAGAAAAATCACCTTGAAGCCAAAGGGGAGGCTTTCTTAACACCAGCTCCCACAGAGCCAAGGAGCAGCAACCAAGTAAAAAGGAGCCTTCTCCCCCTGTAAAACTGCTGCATGTGCCACAGGAAACATCACCTACCAAGTTAGCAGATAAAAAACAGCACTAAATGATCCTTTTCAGATGCTTTCAGGATGCTGGTGCTAAATTTTAGCTAAACAGAAGACAAGACAGTGTCACACAGAGGACACATTTGCCAGCTGTGCCCAAGAGCACAAGGCCCCTTAGAGAACAACCAAACAGTGCAACCCTGGCTAATAGAGATGACCTGGGAGGAGTCACTCTGCAGGGTCCCCCCACAGCAGCATGACAGAAGCCCATCAGCCAGCTCTGTCTGCCGGGCAGGCTGCCTGCCTGCTGTCAGCTCACTCCTTTGCTTGGTGCTGCAGGAGCTGCTGCTTGCCTCTGAGCCATGACTTCAGAGACTTGGATTGACCACGTTGCTCCTTGATGGGCAAGCTGGGACCTCACAGGGCATAGCACCAACCTGAAAGGGAAATCTGGTAGATCTTTGCCTCAGCTTCTCAACCACAAGTACATGCCAACAGGAAAAAGCCTTCCAACCCTGCTAGGGAGATGGTATGCAGGTGCAAACCATACCCAGGCACTTTGGAAAGGTCAGGGACAAGCACCAGGTTAAACACGGAAAAAGCTCTAAGTGACACTGTATCTCAGCATGACTGTCTAGGTAGGGACAAACTTTCACTGTGCTATTTGGAGACCACTACCCCCTACCCCTGGCATTTCCTTGCAGTGAGAATTGTGCATTTTCCTGGTCCCGAACACTTTCTGAAGGCCAGAAGGAACCACAGTTGCTCACTCAGCCACCCACAAAACTCAGGGCTCACAAGCAGCCTGGGACAAAACAAGACTGGGACAAGACTTCCCCCTTGCCTCCATACACCCCTGTTTCAGCCCCGAGGCCACATTGGCCCTCTGAACCTCAAACACCCCATCACCCTACAACCAACATCAGCCTGCCCCAAAGGTGTACCTGGCCTCCACCAGCCACAGCTGGCAGGGGAACACACCGCCGACTGCAGATGCTCTTGTCTTTCCACTACAAGCAGGGCTTCTGCTGAGCTTCCTGTGCCAAAACACCTTCTTGGTGGCCAATGTGTTTAGTTCTCACTGTTCACAGAGCCCTGCCAGCTGGGGTATAAAGATCATCCTTCTTTTGGAAAGATTCCAAGCTCAGATTTTTCCTGAACAGCTTTACATCCAGCTTAGCGTGTGGGTGAGCTCTGACATCACCATTAAAGAACAGAGACTGTATTTCTGAACCTTTCCCTGGGCTAATCCTAGCAGCAGCAGCTAAGCTGAGGTCAAGAAGCTATGTGTGTTTTGGGGTTGTAAAGACAGAAGTTTCAGCACATAAAAGTTGCTGAAAGCATTTTCCACATTTTCCCACCAGTCCCACTTCAGGAACATGCTTTGGCCACCCCCACCACACTCAAACCTTGCATTAGCACACAGGCTGCATCCAAACCCACCCTGTCTCCGCTCTTTTAATTTGACTACAAAAAGGATTCTTCATTAAGAGCACGAATCTGATGGCTGTAAATGCTGAAACCTGCCTCTTGCCATCTATTTACTGATGCAAAAGGAAGTACTCATACAATCATCCCCAGTCAGGAAATATTGAGTAAGCAGCAAATAGCACAAAAGTAAATGCAAAAAAAGCAAAGACAGTACCAGCAGCAGATTAACAGGATACACAGACTCCTCACCATTTCCCTCACTGCTACAATCAAAAAGGTTAGGGCTTAAAAAGAAAAAAAATCACATTCAGTACAGAATCACTTATCTGAATCTATTGTATTCAAAAGCACACGCACAGAGCTGAGGATTTGTAGTAAATGCAACACAAGTCACAAGATGCAATTCAGGTGGTGTTAGTAATGGAAGTTTCACAAGAGCATCAATGCACAGATGTGATTGGGAAGGACACAATGCTCAGAGATCAGGAACCCCCATTTGTTTAAACAACTTAAGTCATACATTTTGTTCTAAGTAAGACAGAGAAATGCCACTGTTTCAGTTATGGGGGGTTTTTTCCCTCTGGAAGGGAAATTTCATTAAATTCTTGTGTAGTCTTTAACAAAATTCACAAGTTGAAAGCACAGGTATCTCAGTATTACAATGTTCCCTGGAGTCCTCCATGAACTTTAGACTTTTTAGAGTGATTATTACAGCCTCCATCAGCTCAAGCAGGCAAAGTAGGAGGAGAGGAAGTTGACAGCCATGAAAGATGAGGCAAATCACTCAAGTGGTTTGTCTCAGCTTGTAGCAGGAGGGATAACGGGATTCACACCCCACATTGCTGTAAACCCTGAATAATCTTTCCTCATCATCAGCTGGGTGCTCTGTTGTGACAGCTGCCATGCATCCAGAGGGGCCCCAGGAACACAAACCTTTGTGGAGCACACTGCAGTGTGGTCAGAGCACAGCTCCTCCTCTTCCAGGCTGGCAAGACTTGGGGCCTTCTGGCGTTTCTCTGGTGTTTCTTCTTCTTTCTCTCCATCATTTCTCCTTCTCTTCTTTTCCTGAGTGCAGAAAAAGAATGAGCCAGGAAGTGAGCTGGTCAGACTGCTTATTATGCAACAACAGTGATTCTTCCCATCTCCCAGGCTTCCTGCTCTACACTAAATAAACACAAAAGCACAGAAACTTGGAGTTAACATTATCTAATTTGGAAACATTCAGGAAGAAGCTCATATGTCATTTGGAAGGGAGGGCAGAAATGAGAAATTCTGCAGGTTCAAGATTCCCAAATGGTATGAAAATGGGTTCTTGCATCAGTTATAAAGATCTCTTAACACAGCTGAGATAGCTCATTTAGAGGCCAAAAGGAGAGAGAGAGAAGCTGTCTTTAGAATAAAGGGTTGGAAAGAGTAACACACAGTTCAAATGTAAAAATCTTACCAGCCCCAGACAGTCAAAATCCTTTTACAACAAATGATATTTGAAGCTCAGCCACCCTAGAAGACTTGCACACCACTTGAACTCCAGCTTTGTCATTATCTCTCCCTCCCCTTAACCAGGAATTATCAGAACAAAAAAAAAATCTCATCTGGGAGCAATGCAAGGCTAAGAGATCTATCAAGACAAAGTGCTCCAAAGGTGTGATAAAGGCTGGGGAGAGAAAAACAAGCAGTATAATTTAGATTTGAGTTCTCCTGTAAAGCTACTCACTGCCCGCAAAGCCAGAGGAGAATTAATACTTTCCTCCTCGGTATGGCAGGGACGTGGTAAAGCCACCACAAACTCTGGGAGCAAACACACCATCCTCACAAAAGGGCAGAGGCTGCAACAACCACAAGAAAGCACAGCACACAGGCAGGAATGGCACCAGCCCCAGGTTATGCCAGGAAAGCACATTTAATGTCTATGTGGACTCAACTCCCAGTAGCAATGGTGACCTACGTCATGGAACAGCAGCCCCCAGCATCAACTCTCCCACCAGTCCTCCAGAAAGGTCTGCTCCTCCTGATCCCACCTCTTGCTCAGCTTGCTCCCCTTCCTCCTGCTCTTGGGCCTCTTTTTCCTCCTGGCACAGCCTCTCTTCCTCTCTGACAATCATATTTTCCTCTGGGCTTTCCTGATCCAGCTGGATCTGCTCCAGTTTGACTTCAGCTTCTCTCACACCACTCTCTTCTTCTTCGTATGACTGTCTTGGAGACCTAGAGGTGTGGGAGAGATCGAAGAAAACCAGAGTTATGAGCCTTTGGACACCATGACATACCTCAGACCTCTAGAAATCCAATGTTATCACTTCTCCGAGCCTACAGATGCTGGGTATTCCACACTAGGGCTCACAGCCAGTTCCAAGCACCCTGATACAACAGCAGTCACATCCCACTCCCCCACGTCAAATGTCCAGGACTCAGCTCAACTAAGGGCTGTGGCAGAGCTGAAGGTATCTGCACATTACCAGCATCATGACAAGCAAGACCCACAGGAAAGCAGAGAGGAGCCCCCTGCTCAAACCCCTGGCAGAGAGGACACTGCTACCACAATGTGGTGCTGGCTCAATTCCCTGCCTGGCTACAGCTAAAACCCTAGGTGAGCCAGCACGTCCTGCAGTCTTGCACACAAACACAAATCTGATGCTGCCCCCATAGTTCCCAGCACCAATTTAGTGTGGGGCACCAAACACAGCCCTTCTCTGCCTAAACTCATCTTTCACATTAACACACATTAACAGAGTCTCATTCTGGAGGAGGATCCAACCAACAACACATGAACATGCTTCTCAAGCTGAAACTCAACTCTAGGGCAAGGCTGCAGAGCCACTCCCCTGGAATCCTTTCCTGTGCAAAAGCACTGTGCTTCGCAAGCAATGCTGTATTGACACCTGATCGCAAGCCTCAGTTTTGCCCACTGGAAAAAATTACATCTTTACTTGCACCACTCATCCCATTGCCCAGCAAAATGAAGGAGTTCCAAAGCAGATAGGGTCACCCGTTGGCTTAGGGGTTTAAAAAGCCACAGTGGGTTTGGTACAAAAGAATTGTTGCAGGTGTCCAAGGCTGCAAGAGGAGACCCAGGAGTATGTTTATTCAATCAGCTTTGCAAAAGCAGAGCAGCCCATGCCTTTGGGCACAGGGACACAGCAAGTACAGAACCCCGGAACTCTCACTGGGTCACAGCCACACACCAAGCTGTTACTGCCATCTTGCTTTCCCCAGCCAAAAGACAGCTTTCTCCTCCCACCCACTTCTTAGAAAATCACCTGGCTTGAGGGAGCAGGGATAGAGAGCTGGCTTGCAGGCAGCTGCCAAAGGGCAAGGCTGACTCACTGCTCCTCCTTCAACAGCCAGCACCAAAACACAAAAACAAGTTCAAACAAGACCTTTCCACCCACCCCTCTGCTGCTGGGAAGGCGGCTCACAGGTCAGCCACCATCCAGCCCTCCACACTGAACAGATGGGGAAAAACATGATGCATATGCTGGCTTGCTTGACTTGTTTCTCATCATCCTCTCACCAAGAGCAAACAGGCTCTGAAGGCCCAGGAAACTAGCAGCTCTCCACCAGCAATGCCTCCAGCTCAACTACAAGCTCATATTAAAAATGAAGGCCAGCAGACAGAGAAGCCTACAGGATGCCTTTCACACCACAGCAATTTTGCATGGGAGGCAGCTAGGCTGGCACAGCTTCACCTTCTTACACACAGCTGATAGCATGGATCTCCCACCTCAGAGAGCCAGAACCAATAAGGAAATGTGCCTTAGCACCAAGACCCTCAGGGGATGCAGGAGCTGGTTTAGTTCCATCCAACAGAGAGCAGCTGTCTCCATCTACTCTTTCTCAGCCACCACTTAAAACACTTAATTGGCTCCATCTCCAGTTAGGCAGGAGAGAGGTAAGTTAGGAAAAATCTAACCACAGCACTTCTTGTCCTGGCATGGGGCATCACAAGCAGACACACAACCTACCTGTGCTCACACCACACTCCAGGCTTGTCCTTTGGATGAAGCAGGTCCCCAAGGGCAAAGCTGCTGAAAGGGCACAGCCTCCTGCTATGGAGCCAGCCCAACCTTGCCAAAAAGCCTGTCCCCAGCAAGCCCACAGAGCCTGAGCCCCTTCAGCCGCCTCTCCCAGCCAGCCTCTAGCCAAACAGCCCTTCACCTACAGCTCCGGCTTTTAAAGCACCACCTCTCACTGATGGGCTTCACCTGCCATGAACATCACCTACCCTGCTCAGCACCTTCCCATCCAGCTACAGGATAAACACAGGCATCACATAAAAACCCAAGGAGAAATACCTGGGGAGGATGATGTTAATTCCAACTAATTCTTTTTTGAAGGCCAAGGAGGGAATAGCAGTAGCCTTTCTTTCCAGAAAAGCTCTTTATAAAGGGGGCTGGAAAAAGAGGCAGCAAACTGAAAAGCAGATGATTTCTAATTGCTCCCACAGATGTTATAATCATGTTATGCTGGTCCTTGGAGGTGCTTGAGCAGTGCTTGTTGTGTCAGAGCTGCAAAGGTACAGCTTGCAGCATGGTTTAACCACAACAATTGGAGAAAAGTAACAAAGCTTTGAGCTCTTTTTATTTATTCAGCAGTAAATTTTAATCTTAAGCATTTTTTCAGTCATAGAATAGTTTGGGTTGGAAGGGACCCTTAAAGGTCATCTAGTCCAATCTCTCTGAAATAAGCAGGCACCTTTTCAGTTAGATCAGGTTTCTCAGAGCCTGGTCCAACCTGACCTTGAATGTTTCCAGGGAAGGGGCATCCATCACCTCTCTGTGCAAAGAATTCTTCAGGGTAAGGAAGAGGCTATGCCAAAAATTCCCTACAAAATCAAGCTGCCAAGAGAGCTGAGTCACAGTGTTCATGTGCAGGTAGATGGTATCCAAGGGAAGTGGTTAAGGCAGGAGTTTGGTTTAGTTCAGTAAAGGAGAAATTATGGGAGATGGGGACTAAACAGCTGGCACACAAGCACCTCTCAGGGCTCTTTGCTGCCAGTTTTTCCCTGCTCAAAGAGCAGTCAGTCACAAGGTGAGCTGGGGCCTTAACACCCACTATGCTGACATGAGCCAGGAAGCAGCAATAACTTAGAACAGCTTTTTAGGCTGCCCTGGATTATGTTAGAGACCGTTTCAGCCCCTGCAGCAGCTCAGGTGGCTTAAATACGCCGTTGTCACTCCTCCAAACCCAGGCGTCCTGGCAGGCTGCCATGGCTTGGAGCACAAAGCTCAATCCAAACATCCCCAAAGCTTGGGGCCATCCCTGGGCCACTCCTCCCTGCTAGCCCAAATGGCAGGCAGAGAGCATCTGTCCCACCAGTGCAGGGCCTGTTCTGTCCTGAGGATGCTCCAGCCTCTGGCCTCATTCTTACACGTGCTAGACTTGGCCTGGGTTTGGTCCCCCTCCTCAGGGACAGTCCTTTTGCTGGGAATGTGGGTACCCCTCCCCTTGGTTCATCTCTGTCCTACCCACCTCTGCTTGCGCTGCTCGAGCTTCTGGGACCAGTCACTGAACCCCTCATCTTCCTCCAGCTCGGAAGTTCCAGATGGCTTAAAGTCATAGCTGAAACACAGCAAGAAGGAAAATTAGGGTGAGAGGCATGCAAAAGGCCTAAACCTGGCCTGGAAGAGCCACAGCTTGGCACTATCCTTCTCTCCTTCCAGTTATTCCATTTATTCTTCTTCAGGTGAGCTGCGCTGTTGAAGACAGCCATGGAAAAATCATTCCAGTATTTGTGGCCTTGGTCACAAACGTGTGCTCAGGCTAACAGAAAAGCTCCCAGGGAGCATGGGAGACTGGCTGAATGCCGTTAGAAAACTGGCTGCTTCCCTGTATCCCTCTGCAACCACAGCCCCAGGAGAAGCACAAAGCCAGCACAGCCCCATCATCACCACTTTAGCTAATGTCCATCCCTCTGGCTCCCAAGGACACTCCTGTCTTTCCTGCAAACCCTCTGTTCTCCAGACTGTTCCTGGTTTTCTTTAGTGGGGGTCAGGGAGAACAGGAGGTTCACTCCGTCCCTTTGGAGCAAGGAAATGCAAGGGTAGGTTTGAACTAACGGGAGTGACATGGATAGCATGACTCCCAGCGTGGGAAGAGCCAGGGGAAGGAGGGGGCAGTATTTATGCAAGAGAAGACGAAGCTTTTCAGGAGATTAATAGCCAGGGCTGACCCTGGCTGCATGAGCAAGCCCAGGTGGCTGTCAGCAGCTGTAAACAGAACCAGGGAATGGCCAGAGAAGAAGAAATATCCTTCTGGTTGAGCCTGGCCCAGCAAGCTTAGGCATCATGGAGCAGAGACCAAAACTCTTCATTTTAGGACTTGTTTTTGTCATTGCCCTCTTAAGCACTCCATTAAATCTGGGCAATGCTGATAGTCCTGTGGGATCAGCAGTGTGGCTGTGCCCATGTCAACAGGACTGGAGCCTGCACGCTGGGTTACTGGGGCTGCTCACAGCACCTCCCAGTAAAGCAGAGACCAGAGATCTCATCTGATGTTTTAAAGACCTTTTCAAATTATTTCCTAGCCCCCACGTGAAGGGGGGTTTGGAAAAGCTAATGATTATTATTACTTTCCAGACCTTCTGTTTGCTTTTAGACCAGACTGCAGCAGTTTTGTCTGCATAATATTACTTTGTGTATTTCCACGAAAGAGTGTGAAGGTGTTTTGCAATGCTTTGATATTAAAAAAAAAAAAAGGTCCTGAATAATTTTGGACATATCTTGGGAAAAAAAAGATCTTTTATTGGAAAAATAATAGGTTTTCATAAATAACTTTTGCTATTATTCCAGTAAAATGAAGATGTTGCTTCTCTGTGACTATAACCCAAAATCCTGCCACCACTTTTCCACTGTGCTCAATAGATTTAGAAATAAGTTGAACACATAAATCATGGTAAGACTGAGGTCTTTGAGACAAGAATTTGGCAATTCAGAGTGCAGACTAGTTGTTGTGCTAGCCCCAGTGCTGCACAGCATCAGGGCTGCTGAACCATGGACATGGAGAGGCTGCAGTAGGATGTGGTGTGGGATCCTGGGGATGTCATCCTATCCCTTTTCCAGGTGTTTCCTCTTTTACAGCAGATAGCTCAGCTCCGTAAGTGCCTCCTGAGATATTTCCATTTAGGACTTGTCCCATTAAAGCACAAAGATACGTTTAACCCTTGGAGCTGTGAACTGCACCAGCTCAAGGGCTGCTTCATGCTTCCCAGTGCCAGGGCAGCACCCTCTGAGGGAGAAGTGGGAAGCCCAGCCAGGACAGGTGATTGCTTGCACCATGATCTGCCTGGGGTTGTGCATCACATCCTCAGGCACGTGTCTGTCTTTGCATGCATCAGGAAACTCCATTACTTTCGATGCAGGATGACTCACAAGTTGAAATTTAACCAGGCACTGCAATCACTGGCAATGAGCACTCCCTGCCCAGTGTGTCCCAAGCTGTCCCAGGTAAACTCTCAGGGCAGTAAAACCCTCAGCCTCCAGCCAAGGAAAAGATCAAAGCAGGACTTACAGGGTTTTCTGCCCAAACAAGAAAGCACACTATTTTCTAGCGTGTGCTAAATCACCCAGCCCAAACCTATCGGAGAACCTCCCCATCTTCCCCAAACTACCCCAAACAACAGGGATACACGCTCAGTGGCCACAGGAGGGGTTTGCTACAAGGAGAAAGTCTGTTGCTGAAGGATTTATCCATGGGTATTTCTTACTGGTTTTCCTGTGCCAGAGCTGCACTCTCCGAGCAGGAGACAGTGCCATTCAAGCCCTCTTCTGCCTGGGACCGCAGCTGCTTCTCCCGCTCCCGCCGCCGCCGCTCTCTCGCCGCCTCCTCCTCATCTTCCACGCTCCACTGTGCTGTCAGCCTGCCAAGCCAGAGGGAAAACCCATCTTTAATGCCATCAGGCAGTCCTGTGAAACCTGGTAACAATCCTCTGAGGTGTCTGAGCTCCCCCTGGCAAGCAGGAGCCTTCTGCTCCTGCTTGGAGTGCTCCCACCGTGAGCAGTGATCCTCAAAGCAGCATCCTCACCCCCAACAGAACAGCTTTGCAGTAGGACTGACCAGTGGGCGAGGATAAGGTGGGACATAGGGACTGGGAGAGGGGTGCAGGAGACCCTGCAAGCCTCTAGAAGGAAGATGTGGTACACATCCCTTTCCTCCCACACCAGGCACCTTCCTGTGGGCTGAAGCCCACTGGAAAGCTCCATTCCCTGCAAAAAACAGCTTTGCACCCCAAGAAGGGTTTGTAATTAGTCCTACAATGCTGCAAAGTATCTAAAGGGTTTGCAAAGGGTCTTGCAGTGCTGCAAGATACCTAACACACTCATCACAAGCTTTGGCCCATGCAAGGTACGATCTGTACCTCGGGGGTGAGTTTCCTTAGGCAGTTGAGCTGCCTGACCAGGAGCCAAGGAAACAGTTGCAGAGGGCAGCACCTATCTCCTGCTCTGCCCTGCCTGGCTTCCTTCCACCCCTGCAGAGAAGAAAAACCTGCCCTGGCCTCTCCCAGACATCTCAACTGCTGGATAATAATGCCTCTGTCAGCAGAACAGCCTCTTGCATGCCCAAGGAAGTGATAAGGCGGATGCCACAATCCTTCTCTGGTGATAACACCAGTCCAGTCACTCCCCACGTGGGATCAGTTCCTGCTTCAGTGGCAGCACCAGCTGAGATTCAGGCAGAAAGGGATATGCCATGGGGTAGCCACCACTCACCCAAAGGGCCTGTGATGGCAGCTGGAGCTGGGCAGTCTGATTTGTGGTACCCAGGGCTGATGTTGGGGCAGATGCCTCCTCACCCCACTCTTCCCTGGCTCAACCAGGTCCAAAGCAGACCATGAAGGCTGTTCCCCCCGGCATTTGCAAGCCTGTTTACAAAAATGCTCTTGAGCAAGGCATACACATGGGAGTCAAGAAGGTGATGTCCCACCAGAGGCAGGATCCAGCCCAACCTGCACTTCCCCCCCTCAGGCACACCCTGAGGACTGCAGTCCTCTTAGGATGAACATGCTCAATGGGAGATACACTGCAACATCATTCAGATTGGAACAAAAAGCCTGTGGAAAGGAAAATGGGGAAAAAACCCAAACAGAAATGCCTTAGTTGAGACTTGTTTCAGCCCAGTTTGAGTGAGCAAGGGGCAGGTTTCAGCTGGCCCCAGGAGTGCCACTCTGCCAGCCTGCCTGACTTTGCCCGCAGTCTGGACTATGAACCGCATGAGAGGGCCTCACTTCGCCATGGGTCCCACCAAAAAGCTGCTTGGTTTTGAGGGTCAGGACAGATACCACCCTCTCCCAGCAAATGGGGGAAAAAAGCCCATTGGGATTAACTGATGAAAGTGTAGCCTTTCTAATTAGACTGTGAACCTTGTTAGCCTTTCCAGGGAAGACTCCCTTGGAGCCTGTTTTACTCTGAAGTGCCAGCCGGACTGTTGAGCTTAGCCCCAGGAGCATCCCTTTGCATAGTGGTCCCACCACCACCCTGTCAGGAAGCTGGGGATGAGGCCAAATCACTGCCCTCCTGAACTCCCACCTGCCCCACGGCAGCAAAGCCAGGTTGTGCGCCCAATGAAGAAAGGTCACCCATCTCTGCTGTGCCCATGGAGGAGCAGGGAACAAAGCAGAACCTAGGACTAGCCCAAGAGAATGCTCCACTGCCATGTAGTTACTGTGTGCCTTATTTTGGGTGGGGTCTTTTTGCAAGCACCAAATTCAGCTCTTTCCCCTTTTACCCCCTCATCGCCCCTTGCCACCTTGGTCTCCATGAGGAACAAAGCAGACCCAGACCAGAGCCTGGGCTCCCCTCCTCCCTTCCCTACTCATCCCACACGCCTATTTATTATTTTTCCTCAGGTTCCCATAGAAACCCTTGTCTGTGGACCTGGCAGGAAGCCACCATGTTGTTGTTTTTGTTTTTTTTTTTTAATATATAAATGAAGTCATTCATTAAACTCTGCCATGATCTCCCTCCCTTGTGCTACAGCTCCAGATAGTCTCCAGTTTGGAAAGGCTCTTAACCCCGTCTCTCCCATATCGCCCCAGTTACAAGAAGCAAAGTCCATGTTTATGCCAGAACAAGCTAGATTTTGATTAAAATGTTTCACCCCCTTCTCCAGTTCCTTGGGAAGCTGCTGCAGAGGCGGTGCTGCACCAATACCCCCAGCTTGGCCAAGGTGCTCTAGGGAGCCTGGAGGGGGGGGGACCCTTCAGAACCACATGAGTTTTCCACGCTGTGAGAGCAACACTGGTTGGCAGCCCTCTCCCTTTCCCAGCTGGATGTGACTAACTCCCTCCCCATGACCTCACCGGCTCGCTATTCTGTCCCTACATCCTTCGAACAGGCTGAGGACAGAGCCGGGGGCGACTGTTTTGGGGAGGAGGATTTTTCTGCAAAAGCAGAGGAATAACCCTCCCAACTCCCTTTGCCACAGAGCAATCCAGCTCCCAGGCTGCCCGCTGCCATGCTGGGATGTGTCTCAGACACTCTGAGCATCCTGGGGGAGCCGCAATTCTGGGAACACCATGCCTCTGCTCAGCAATAAGGGCTGCAGATAAAGCCCCCACAGATTCAAAAATACCAGCACCCTCCAGCATACACCTAAACCCAGTTTATTATCAGATTCTGAGCTCTCTGTCATGCTCAAAGAGGCCGGTAGGGGAGCAAGGTTTAATAAGTGATGCGTTGGGGTTCAGTAATCACACCGACAAGCAGAGGAAAAAGGACGATTACTTTTTGACTGACCTAGCAGCACAAATATTTGTCTTTAGTGAAAAACAAACAAAACAAAAGAAGCAAAAACCATAAGCAAACGAGAAACTAAGCCTTGCCAAAGTCCTTGTGTTTGGGTCAGCTACAGGGGTTTGTTGGACCCCAGACAAAATGTGCCATTTCAATTTGGACAAGCACAAGTGTGAGCAAGGGGTCAGCTGTTAAATTGCCTTTCGAAGCAAAAAGGTGGAAAGATTTAATTTTCAAATGGTTCCATTTACTAAAACCGGGCCATGGTCTCCCGTTTGCTCTAATTGTTCATAACCGCATTCAGTCACTCAACATGCTAAGGCCACAGTGGTATTTCACAACCATCTTTCCCAACTCTAGAAATAATTACCTAGTGCTTCAGGATCGGGTTGATCCCACGTATCTTCACCTGCAGCGAGCACTGTCCCAGGTTGGTCCCAGGCTGGGAAGGTTTGGGGGAGAAGCAGACTCATAGCTGCCAGAGGGACCAAGAGTTCTCAACTTCATTTCACCCATCACAGGATAGGGAAATGGAAAGCAAGACTTGAAGCTTGAGGAGTCTCAAGATGAGCTACAGCATGCTACACTCCTGCATCCAGCAACTTGCCTTTATAAAATCCCTCTACAGAGGGATTTTCATGCAATGTGAAAGGAAATTCAGCCCCTTATACAAACTTTAGTGGGACTGGAGAAGGGAGGAGAAAAGGCAGAGAGACCTCAGTGGCCCCAGCAGCACAGAGCTGTGACAAGGCTTGCTCCAGCAAGGGCTCATCACAGGGGTGGCTCATTTCTCTTACATGGTCCCTACACCTCTGCCAACAGCTTTTGGAGGTCTTGGTTGAGCCAAACACACTTTGTGGAAGGGGCTTCTCTCTTCCTGAGCACATTCTGCAGCTGTAAGGGTGAGGTGAAAGCACCTTGGTTCAGCTGTGCCCACAGAGACATTGCTTGCCAAGCGCTTGGGATGCTCAGACTTCTGCTCTGACCGGGACCAGCTGCCTGTTTCACATCCAGCTCCTGACCTCACCTCCCTCCGGACCCCTAGCCAAGGGAGGGGTTTTATTTCTGTTTGCGCTACAGAACACCTCTTCCCACAGCACAGCAGTGCAGGCACACGCACTCTGGCTGCCCTGTTCCACATGGCCACAAACGCCCGCTCCAGACAAGCCAGCACTGCTGAGAAGGTCACGTTTCCTTTGGGCAATTCCTCACCGGCACTTGAGGAGATTTTAATATTCAGGCAAGGGAAATTTCTGGCACCAGATGAGCTGTGTTTAAGGGAAACTCTGCAGACTCACGGAGTCTTTTACATGGTTGACGGCTCAAAGGAAGCTTTACTGGCCCAAACCCAACCTTCAGCACTAAAAGAAAGAAAATCAAATGCCTCCCAGAGGCTTTGGGCTTCGTAGACTTGTGCCAGAAAAACTCAGGAACCCTCTACCAGCACACTGGACATTCCTGTCTCCTGAGCAAACCGGGGTATCAGGCCAGGAGTGTGGTGGCTTTGGTTGCTGCCTCCATTGGGTAGGTTGTCCCCGCAAAGCCAGCGTACAAGAGGGAAGAAGTTTTAGGAACATGATTTAGGAGGAGCCGTGTGCAACCCCAGAAGATACACTGCTCCATCACCTGCAAAAAACAGTGTCCACCACAGCTGGAAATATCCCCTGGAAGCGATGGGGCTGCATGAATTAGAGAAGAACTGGGAAGGGCAGCCCTGCCTCCCCTGGCAGCCATCCCATCAGCCGCTCTGTTGAGGTTTGGGGAAAGGGAGATGCTGGAAACTAATGCAAGGGACCTTCCCTACCCATGCAATCCATTGCAGCCTTCATTGCCCTGTCACAGCGCCAGATACAACATCAGCGCAGAATATGGCCTAGGACTGTCAACAAGTTCATCTGCCAGGCTTTATTTCATATTGCATTTATCACACATTTATCAAGGGCCCTGACTGCTGGCAGGAGACGTGCAGCTCACCCTGTCACACTAAAGGGAAGAGGACACCCTCAGAAGGCTACAACTCCCTCACCCACTTGACCTTCTGCCAACAAATTAATCACTTATTAGTGGCATATAATGGCTCTGTGTGACTGAGTCAAGCATGCTGAAATAGGCAGATAATGCCCCCACTCATGTCATTCACGACCAGTGGTGTCAGGCCACCACAGAAGTCAAGGGTTTCCATGGATTAGGAGTAATGTGGCTGGATAGCAAGGACTACAGCTGGGTCATCATCCCAGTGAATAAGGAGAGGGGTGTGGATAGCGGTACGATACAAGGAGACTGAGAAAAGAAATAAAATCAAGAATTATTATGTCACAGCCTGGAGTTTATTTCAGCCTCGCCTTGGGAGAGTTATTCTAGCTCTCAAACAGCAGCATGTCAGTCAAAGGCAGCCAGAGATACTCCACAAGCTTCTCCCTCCCATACATTCATGTAATTCCTCAGCTGCATTGCTCCATTCAGAGTCCAGGATACAGAGTTTGAACAAGAAGGGGGGCAGGGGGAGAGGAAAAAATGCATCTATGTGCTTCACCCTCAGCCTTTTTCTCATACCAAGCTTCCCCACCCCACACGTTAGCTGTGCAGTCTCAGCCACGTCTCCCCCTTTCTCCTATAAATCACGGGTCACCTTCAGGATGCAAACAGCAGGAAAGAGCCGCTTCACACGCAGGAGTGGCCACAGAGCCCATCCCCACCTCCTGCTGGAACTGGGGGTGTGGAAAGGAGGCACGTATGGGGCGATAAGGACACACCAAGGCATCTGAACAGAATGTGATACATCCTAAACTTTCATCAGGCAGAAATAGAAGAAAAACCACATTCGCCATGGCAGAGACCTATCCCCCGTTTATAAATAAAAGCACCTCTTCTTTTTTTAAACAGATCTTGGATTTCCTCTGCAAAGGCATGTCCTGTTTCTGCCCAGAGAAGGATGTGCAGATGTGCAGCCTTGCATCACATGTGCCATGTACAAAACTCTGTCTAGTTTAGCCCTCATTAAATCCCCTGCAAAGACTGACCTGTCACTGTGGCATGACAGGCAGGGAAAGCCCCAAGATGGTAATTTACTGCTTCCACAAGCAAAACAAGACTCATTTGAGAAAGCTGGTGGCAAATGGCAGGAGCAGACCCTAGAGGAGGGATGTAGGCAGGGCTGGCCCTTCATCATGAGCTTTGTCTGTCCCCTCCTGCCACTCACAGAACAGTGACTCCAATAAGGTACATGGAATGCTCCACACTTCCAGATGCCATAGGTGATGCACAACCACTCACAGAGGCATGAGGCAACCAGTGGGAACAACAGTTTCTTTTTATTATTATTATTGATTTTAATCATGGCAGACAGAATCCAAACGAATCCCTTCCAAGACTATGAACTGCACCCTCAGGACTGTGGGTCCTTAGCACACAGATAGGCTGGTGCAATAATGTATTAACATCACCGGTCAGGAATTTGGCAGAGGGGAGGAAAGGGCTGGAGCCCTAGCACTCCGCTGCATTCAGTAGGTGTGAGAAATCAGTGCTCTGTACAACCTCGAACCATGACTCTTTCTCACGGTCTCTCCATCTCAGCCCTAAGGTTCAAAGAATCCGAGGGTTTTTTCTAAAGGGCAGGAAGTCTGGGCGCTGTTTTTGCAAGGGATAAACATGTCAGAGGAGAAAATAGACTTGTCAAAGAGATGCAGACTGCCTTACCCAGCTTTTGTATTTTATTTTTCTCCTCTTTCAGAGGGAAGCAAGCCTCCCCAGCCTCCCTGCCTTGGCTACAGCCAGCCAGTATCTTTCTTGACACACTCGTGCTGCAAAACAAGTCTGAGCCTAGAAAGGTGAGCACTAGCCTTATCCCTGCTTCAAACCGGGATTAAGAGCAAGACTTGTGTCAGCGAGGTGCTCTTTATAGCACAGCTGGCTTGGCCGTCACTTTGCAGCCCCCGGGGGGAGGCGTCCCCCCAGCAGCAGGAGGGAGTTTGCTGTCTGAGCACTGGCAGGAGGCAGCGGGGAGGCCGTGAGAATGTGTTGCTCCGCACCCTGGGAGAGTTGAGGCTCTCCCCATTTACGGCCATCGCTGACGAGTTCTGCTGCAGCAGGAACCAGAGTCAGCAGCAAGCCCTTGGTCTCTGCTGCGCTACAGCAGAGTGGCTTCATTAGGAAAAAGAGTCTTCGCCTCAAAATACTGATCCCAAAACCCTGTGTTTGAGGGCCTGGCACCCCAGCCTCTTGCCATGGGACAGAGACACTTGGCAGCCCCAGCTGCCCTTTGCCCACTATAAAGCTGAGGGATGGTGCTGCTACTATGTCAAGTCTATGTGATGCTCCAGCAGAAGAGCTAGAAATGGAGGGAGAAGGAGAAAAAAAATCAGAAAGCTGAAAATTAGTTTTTAGACACCATCCCAGCTGCAAAGTCTCAGGCCTCAGTTTCTCCATCCAGTGCCCTCTCTAGCTGAACCATGCTTAGATACATGTGGTGGTTCTTCTCCACACCATCAGATGATGCCAACAACCTGTGGTTGCAGCCCTGAGGGGCTCAAAGGCTCATTACAGCTTCCCAAAATTTCCATGGGCTCAAAGTTCAGGCCCTGAACATCCAATTGCTTGAGAGCAGGTAAAAATCTGAGTCAGGCCAGGCTAGAGGCAAACAAAACCCATGTGCTGGTTTCTGGGGAAGGTCAGTGGTCGGTGGAGTTCTGACAAAACAAGCCCCAGAGCTGGAAAACTCTGGGAATGGATCCACAGAGTACTCAGAGGGGACAGATGAACTGCTTCAACTGGAGAGAAAGGATGAGCTGTTATCCTTGGAGTGAAAGCTGAGGGTGGGCACCCCACAAGGCACCAAGGGAGGGACTTACCCCCCACATACTGGCTTAGCCCTTACCCTCACCCTGCCTCACAGCTCAGCTGGGCTGCAAATCCCCAGGTTCCTTGTGGCTTGCAAAATACAGTGGCATCACTCTGCAAGCAGCTGGCCCCAGAGAAGCCACACTGGGATGTAGAAATCCCCAAGGCATGCCCACAGTCTGGACCAAACGGCTCTCTTGGATGTTCCTCCCTGCCAGGAGCCTCTGTTCATGTCTCCCTTCCCAACCTCCCTCTGCTCGTGGTGCCCATCAGTTCTGCCCTGGCCATGGCGATGGGACACAGAGGGACAAAAAAAGTGAAATCCACTAATAAAAACATCAAAACAGGGAAGGTTCAAGAAGGGGAGCACCAAAGGCTCCTCATGACATGTTGAAGCAGCATTGTAAAGCATGAACCACACTGATGAAGGCCCTGTGTCCCCCACTGTCCCCATGCAGGTATCCCTCCCTCCTCCTCCCACGCAACAGCTCTGCTACTGGCTTGTTCCTACACGTTTCAGTTTTCCCATCACCCCCTAAAAAGCTGCCCCACTTCTCCACAGCAAGAATTCCTCACTCCCTACACCTATCCAGGAGCCAGGCAGCAGAAGCAAAGTGGTGCTGCAATAGCCCCTGGAGGCAGTAGCTATCCCCAGGCAACAAAATGTCCCCAGATCATGTCCTGGCATCAACCACACAGTCCCCCATCCCACAGAAAATGTTCTTCCCTTTCAAAGCGTCATCCAGCCCTCCCAAGTACTTCAAGCTCCTTGTTCCCAGCTGAGCACTCAGGAGGTCAAGACAGAAATACTGGAGTAGCATCTTCCCTGCTGAGACACATCCTGGCAAGCTTTGGGAAACATCGAATGCAGGCAGAAATGAAGGCATCCCACAGAGCTGGGCAGAATCCCCACATCCTGATCAAACTAAATATTACACTCAGGACATGCACCAAGATTCAAGGAATTCAGGGAATTTTAAAGCTACCCCTAGTGCTGAGGAACTCTAAGCATCACCAAAGGCATTGCTTGAAAATGCAGTAACGTGTTGTAGGGAGAAAGAAGGGGCCCTGCAGCTGCCCTGTGGGTTCCAGGACATGAGTGCTGGCATCAGCTGGAGGTGGCAAGCATCTCATCGCGTGTAGCAGGCCAAAACACAGAGGTGTGCAAGATTCATTTCAGATCTCACATTTTTGCTTCCCATGCTAATGGCTCCACAGAAGATAACAAAGCAAAAATCCCATCCTACAGAGTAAATAATTAGCTCTATCCCGTGATCAGATTTTCTGACTTGTTTTCTTCCCCTGAGCTTTTTCATCCTCGAGATTCAGCCCCCTTTTCCCACAGCATTATTTGCACTTCAGACTCTGTGGCATTGCAGAGATATATAATTCGAGACACTGGTTTATTTGTTGCTTGTGCAGCAGCCATGCTCTGGAGCCCCTGTTCTGGACCAGGTCCCCATTGTGTTGGGAAGCAATGGGGTGTTGCAGCGTATACGAACACTGTCCTTTTTCCCCAAGGACAAATCACAGCTCACTTCCTAATGGCACCCTAGATTCACCCACATGCCAGATAAAAGGGACAAGGGCAGTAGTGCTCCCAACTCCCATCCATGCTCCCACACACTTCACCCCATGGCTGCACACCCTGCCAGGTACCCACAGCCCAGCAATGGGGACACAACTGCAGCAAGACACCACAGCATTCAGTGGGAGCAGTGTCAACCAAGAGGCCAAATAATCTGGTTCCAAGGAGTGGCACAGCTGCTTTACAGAGAGGCTGATTTGTAGGTTAATTAAACAGCCATATTCTTTTGTGAAACACTTGAGGCTCGATAAATAGAGAGAGAGTAAAATTCCAGCAGGAGCAGATAATGAACTGAATGAATCGACATGACAGGAGCTGGATCCCTATCTTATTTATAGGAATTCATTAGAAGGATAAGGAAAAGAGATCATGATAACAAGATAAAGTGGCATATCTCTAAATCTGGCTTTAAAAAAATACAAAGTCTTGTGGGCATGTGAGGGATCATCACTGTAAACGTGCTACAAAGGGAGAAATATTTCCCCAGTGATATCCTGATAAGAGAAACTATGCTGCACAAGGGGAGCGCCTGGGCACACAGGGCAAAGCAGGGAAGGTAGATAGCCCTGCAATTGTCCATTCTTCTCATACCTTTCCCAGGTAATTACTCAGCCACTCGTGCTCTGCAGTTGCAAGGCCTAACCCTGGGCTCTTTTCAGCCTCCAACTTTTCAGATGTAAATGGTACGTCCCTGCCTGCACCTTCTGCAAAGCCAGTGAGGAAGAAGGAGGGCTAATCTTTCCAGTCCACCTCCTGGCTGGGCAGAGGTGAAAGATGTTTCCCAGGGTGCTGGCTCAGTGCTTCAGCCTCTGGGTGTCTCCAACATGTCCTAGCGTTCTCAAGCACACCAAACCACTCCGGAGCATGGCATGCACTAAGACTGTCAGCAGTCAGTGGAAAAGCCATTTCATGCAAATGCTGACTCCTGGGACTGATGTTTGGGTGATGCTTCACCTATGGGCCCCTTTGTCTGAATTGCTGGGGTTTTGTATCATGCACAAGGCAGGATGCTTAAAGCACTGGGACTCAGCTCATGAACCCAAAATCCACAAGACTTACACTCGTTTCAGCTCAGGAACCCTTAACCCAGCTGCTGGACAGCTGGCAAGCAGCTCTCGTAGCTCAGCAATGCTCAGAGAAGGTAATTCCCTGGTTATCCCTGCTGATGTCCTGCAGCAGGAGCAGCCAGGTAAATCCTGACACCACACTGAAATCCCCAGTGCTCGTGAATGTGGCTCTGAGCAGCTGTTTCACTCCTGTGCTCCAGGTCTCCAAAGCACTCTGACACACCAGAAGAGCCCAGGATCTACACAGTGTAACCACTCTGTTGCTGTCACCTTGGGACAGAAAAACGTAGAGCACAGCAATCCTGACGGCAACATATCTTCAAGCCAGGAGCCCCAAGCCATTCACTAAAGAAGCTCCTTCCTGCAGCTGAGGTGGCAGGGCTTGTAGAGCCAGCCCCATGGCCGAGCTCAGGATTTCCAGGAGAAACTGCTCCAGAAGAAAAATACAACTGCAAAATAGGCTGTGTTGTGTATGGAGCAGATCCTGCCTGTTCTGCTGTTAAATCCTGTGAGCACGAGTGAGGCTTTTTGTGTGTAAACTATGGAAATCCCCCACTCCATTCCTCATCTGTAAGTAGGACTGGAAAACACAGCCACAAAGCTAAACCTCAATCAGGTTAAATGTAATAACCCCACTCAGGAAAAAGGTCACCTTATAAAAAAAGCCCCTATGAGTCTCTGGGACACCAAAAGTCCCTTATCCACAGCAGGAGGGACTTAGAGATATCATTCAGTTCAGGAAAACACCCCTGGTTTAGGCTAGCTGAGGACAGTTCTTCAGACACCCCTTTTCTGTGTATGAAGCACATGTGCTTCCCCCTGCTCTCCCCTATCTGCCACCCTGCAAAATAAATTGCCACTCAGCTGTAAGCAGGCGATTCCCACCCCAGTTCATTTGCCTGGCCCTCCTCAGTACCAGCTGGCCCCAAATCCAGCCTGTCCCTGTCTTCTGCACTCCCACAGAGGTTTCCCTACCCCTCCGGAGCCCCTGATAAAGCCCTGTTCTGAAACAGGGATGTGTAACTGAGATCCCAGTCCCCCTGGGCTGAGGCCAGAGAATGAGTCCAACAGGCCAAACAAAAGATGAACAGAGAGGAGTCAGAGAGGAGTCCCTGCCACTTTCCACCCAAGGAGCCTGTGCAACCAGTGGGAGCTTTTCTGCCAACTTCCCTGGGTCCAGAAGGGGAGAAAGTGGCAGGGACTGGAGGAGCTGCAAGCGCCCATTTCCCTTGCAAGGCAAGAAACTGATTTGAGAGATGAGGTTTAGAGGCTGCATTACCAGTCAGGGAGATCCCAAACTGATTGGAAAATGCCTGGTGAAGTAAACCCCACCATAACATCCTCCACCTCTCAGCTGGAGACCAGCAGACACAGTGAGCACAGGGGAGCCACGAGGCACCCAAAATGCAGAATGAGTCCAGCACTCCCTAATTCCACCTCTCGCCCATCCAGCTGCTCAATTAAATATGAAGAGGTGAGAAGTGCCTCTCATCAGCCCTGTCAGAGCCATCAGCATGGCACACCACCATCATCCAGAGACGGATTCCAGAGACCCACGGAGGGAAGCAGCAATTCCAGCCCCCAGGGAAGAGCACAGTGACCGCATGGCAGGGAATCCCAAAGCCATCAAACAATGTAGCCGTCCTCCCCGGCTCAGCGCCGGCTGACAAACGGGAATAAGCCCAACTGAGCCATCCACCTCTCTGCCCTGGCAATTATACTCTGAGAGAAAGGTTCAAAGCACTATTGTGATCTATTAAATCCAAAAAAACAGCAGTGTCAGCTTGCAGCCCTGGGAGGATCCAGCCCTTTACTGATCTCTGAATTAAAAACGCACATCACAGCGTGCACAACGTACATCTCCTACGGGAAAAAAAAGAAAAATCCTTTTTCTAGGCAAAGGCGTTCAGCACTCAGAAGACATAAAAAGACACGTACTGAGACATCGCTTGCACAGAGAGGGGAAAGCAGCGGCTCAGGTGAGTGTCACAGTACAGTTGTGCTCAGTTATTTCAGTTGAGAGCTCCTGGAAAAGCCATCAGTAAGTTCAAATCTGCTTTTCTCATACAGCTTTTGGGGAGGAGAGGGAGGGTTATCTATTATGCTTCCTTCCAATGCATCGGGTCTGCTGCAAAACCGGGGCAGGGAAGAAATTCAGCCGGTTTAAAGGGACGCGAAAATGGTCGGTCTGAACCACGCTCGCTTCTCCCCCCCGGCGTCCCCCACCGCGCCCCTCGGCGCGGGCACATCCAGCCGGAGCCGGGAGCGGATCCCCGGGGGCAGGTGGGCGCTCACCTGATGAGGTTCTGCAGGCCCTGCTTGCTGGAGTTCCTCCTGAGGATCGCGCTGGTCATGGTGGCCAAGCCGCGGCGGGCAGGGTCCCGCTGCCGCCCCCTCCCCAGCGCCGCAGGCAGCCGCCCGGCACTGCGCGCTCCCGCGGCCCCCTCTCCGCCTTCAGGAAGTTCTGCAGCTGGTTTCCTTTTGTTTCTGCTAGCCCCCCCTGCTCCACACCCCCGGCTTGTCTCCTCCACCTCTACCTCCTCCTCCTCCTCCCCCTCTGCCTCGTGGAAGTGTCACGGGAGAATCTCTGGGAGCGCAGCCGCCGGCGGGCCCCGCCGCACAAAGCCCGGCGCTCCCCACTCCCCTGCGAGGGGGATTCTCTCCTGCCTTTAACTCTCTTCTCTCCCTCATTCATCTTCTCCAGCCCTCTCCCTCTTCCCCCCGTTCTTTTTTTTATTTTTTTTTCCCACCTTTACAACTGTTTTTCTGATTACACAAAGCAACTAGGGCGCAGAAATCCAGGTTGGCTACTTGCACTCGACGGGCTGTAAATCACTCCCGCTCCATTCACAGCAGAAATCTTGCATGAAGGTCTCACCTCCAAACAGTCCCCACACGGCCGAAGGTGAGCCAAGAGTCAGATTAATACGAAAGGGACTTGGCACTGGGAAATGCCACACCAGAGAAAAATGTTCTCCTGGGATGGAGATAGCAGCTGGATTTTGGGGGAAGCCACAGAGCTGCAGCCTCAGGCAGGCAAGCAGCCTACATACTGCTTCTGCTCTCAAACATTCCCCCTCACCTGCCCAAGTCACCAACTCGCCCGTGCCTCAGTTTTCCCAGCCATCAAATCGGGCAAGAGGAAAAAAAATATCTCTAAATCTGGCTTGCCTCCATGAAACACTGATATTTCAGGAGATTAAAGAAGTGTGTGAGTGTTTGATAAAGGACTAAGATTGCCACCTGCTAAAAGAAAATGCCCATCTGCCATGCATTCAGATGGTTGTTCTTCATGCTACCTCCTCATGGGAATAGTCTTGGGAAGAAAAAACAAGAGTCTTTTTCCCTAACCTGCATTTCCTGGTCCATGTGTGCTTTTTGGGTGAAAAGAGATCCTCTTCTGTGCCAAACCAACAGGTGCCTGGACTTGTACCTAGCAAGTTCCAGCCCTGCCTTATACTTGCACATTATGGTGCTCATGGCTTGGCCTGCCCATGTTCCCCAAGGTAAGTGGGAATATTCCTCTGGCTGTCTCCAAAATGGGAGCAGTTATGATGGAACCACACTGCTGAGACCCTCACCTTCCTTCTGCTTTCAGTCCCTCACATCTCATTTACACATTTCCTTTCAATCAGTTCTGCAGAAATGTTTCTTGATGCCCGGTAAGCTGAAATGGGGAAGTTGCCCATGAAATACACCAAGAAATCTCAATAAAGAGGAAGTGCCTGCCCTCCTTTCTACTGTCTCGTCATTTCAAAACAGCTTTTTTTTTTTTCCCTGCAGGTATTTACTAAGCATCGCCTAAGTGATTATGAACAACAAAACCCACAAAGTACAGACATTGATGCTGGCTTCACTCTGTGGGCTGCTCAGATGATATCACACTGAATATTTTTCTTTCTAAATTCAGTGAGAAGATGCAAGAGATCCACCACAAAAGATCTCTGTTGCTAAAAAAGAGCTTGTCCCAGCCCTGCAAGTGCTTGCAGGAGTAATTAGGTTTAAGCATGTGAACATTCCTATTGACTTCACCACAACTGGCCAGAGTTGAAATGAAGTATGCACCTACACGGTTTTCTCTTTGGAGAGAGTCAGCCCAAACCTGTCACTGACTCCCATGGTCCGAGCCAGGCAAGGATGCAACTTGAAGGAGCCCTGGCAGGCAGAGATGTAGGTCGCAGCCATGGGCCAGCAGCAACTGGGGGCTGAATGAGATCACTGTAAGCACTTTTCATTCAGGCAGAGATGCCAGACGATCCACAAGGAGCTGAGGAGAGGCAAGGAGGAGTGCAGCCACTGTCACCAGGAGAAGGCAGGAGCCTCCTGGAGGCAACAGGACACTGCTACCTATCGGAGGCAAGATTCTCTGTGTAAATGGGAAGAGCTGCTAATTCCCCCAGCAAGAGAGCCTTGGCTCCACACTGGGTTTGACTCCCAGAGGATGCCAGCATGAGCTCCTTGTCTTGAAAGCACTTGGCAGACTTCCACCCCAGTTGTAGGACTGACTGCCTCTCAGAGATGGGGCTTTCAGTGAACAGGGCTGACAAAAACCATGCTTGGATGATGAAATGCAGGACCGGAGAGAGGTCATGACATTAGCTCTTACTGGTCTAAGGTGCTAACATGATTTGGAAATACCAGAAGTGAAGCAGTGAGGAAGGGGGTCCCTTAACTTTAATTGGCAGCAGGCTCAACTCTGTTTTGCTCCCAGGGAGAGAAATCCTGATACTGAGCTCTGCCTGGAAAAATCTTTCAAGGTGGCTGGGCCACTCGACCTCTGGGGAAGGCTTCCTGCCCTTCTCCCTGGCTTTCATCTTGGAGAGAGATATTAAATATGACAAGAAAACTCATCCTTCCTCCAGCATCAGCAGGGTCTAGCAGGACCACAGAGAAAGGAGAGCAGGGCAGGACCCACAGCTTGCAAGAAGAGAGGGGACTGTGCACTAAGTGATACATGGACAGAGTCACTACCCCCAGCTCTGTGGGGAAAGGAGCATATAAAACCACTATTCAAAAATTCAAAAGCACAAAGGATGTGCCCACGGAGAAAGAGGAGTGCAGGAGAAATCCCACACCATTGTCTTAGAGTGCAGAGGCACCTTGGGTCCCCTCTCCTGCCTCTCACTGCCACGTGCATCAGTGTGAGTCATAGCATGTATCCAGGAACAGTAAGGTCAGCATCAGTCCCACAGCTGCTCAGATCCTTTCACAGAAACAAACCCCCTGTTCCCACCAGGAAGCGGGGGTAGGAGTACAGTGGACACAGGAAGAAAAACAAAGAATTAATTCTTCTGTTATTTTTTGGCATAGTTTAAGATAGGAGAATCACCATAAATCTCTTCAGCAAAACTGTACCCCACCACAGGAACTGGGGTGCCTGGAGCACCCAAGAGCACATTGCATGGGACTGGAGTTTCCAAAAACTCTTCCCGGCAGCAGGGAAAGCAGAGAAGGTGAGATGCTGGGAGAGAGAGCGGGTCTGCCTCCATCACTGTGGGAAGGAGAGCTGGAGTCCCAGAGAGATAGGGCTGCACCAGTTCCCGTTAATTACACAATCGTTCTGCTATGTAGGACTAGTTGCAAAATCAGTTGAAGGCTCACACATGGTCAAGGAAAAAAAAAAAAGAAACAAAAATACTCTAGTCCTGCTAGTGAGGAAATAAAGCTCAAGCATTTCTCTGCACTACTGCTGGGATGTAAACCACTGTTAGCATCAGCTCCAAAGTACAGTCACTGCGCGGGCCAGTCCTTTACAAGTGCCACCATCTGCCAGCATGGTTTCCAGAGGTCTATGCCTGCAGGTCAGTGGTAGGATCTCACCCTGAGAAGATGTTCCCACAGGAACAGCCTCACATCTTCAGCAAGGACTGAGCACCCTATCTCAGCTGGAGACCCTGCGCCTCCACCAGCAGCCCCCTAGGACAATGGAGTAGATGGGGGTGGGGGGGGCATCTCTGGTTTTCATCCTTCCCTCTGCGATCCCAAACCTCTCCCCCTATCCTTACATCCCACTAGCCTTTCTTCACCAGACACATGCATCCACCACTTTGAAACCAGCCTGGCAGGCATCAGCATTTTCCCAGCCCCCCTGGAGCCCCAGTTCAGGGAAGAGGGCACACCATTGGTATGTCAGCTGCATAGATGGTGTGGTTTACACCTTGGCCTGAGGGGTAGGGTTTGCCCACCTCACCTTCACCCTGAATTCCCAGTTTACTCAGTCCAGCTTACTCTGCCAGCACTCACTTTCGGGAAGCCAAATACAGAGACCAAGACAGGCAATCAAGAGATAATCCCAAGGAAACAGCAGGACTAGCGGCCAAAAGCCCCACATTGTCTCCTTCCCACCAGAATAGCTCTTTATGAGCACCAAAGTGTGCTGCCAGGAGGGTAGGGCACCTCACCTCTGCAATTAGCTCAGGGTACAGGGCAAGGAGTCCAGTCCCAGTGTTGCTTCCCAGCAAGCCTTCCTCTGTCCTGGAAATGAGTCAGGAGAGGGTATTCCCAAGCCAATGCATGACCCCATGGGTGTTCAGGGAGGGGGTACCGTAGGCGGGAGCTGTCTTGGCTCAGAGTTGTTGCCAGGCCCACGCACTCAGAGGAGCACCATGAAAAACATGTATAATTGTGGGTCTAAACAGCCAACAAAAATGGTGTCATACGAAGTTGGAAATATCTGGCATGGGATCAGTGATGACTTTCTTCCTATGATATCCAAAGAGGCAGAAATGAGAGGGAGTCAGAAGCTGGATCTAGAAGGAGCATCCTTCTTCCTCTACTCCACCGCTACCTCTCACCCTCAACAGAATGGAAAAGGGACACTCCCTGGGGAGCTTAAGGGGTACATCCATAAACCTAAAATCTTCGGTTTCATCGTGAAGTTTGCTTCGTTTATCAGTGAGAGGGGAAGAGGCAAGCTTACAAGCCTTGTAAGAGAAGATGCTTTTGCTCCAGGGGGGATACACACAAGGACAAAGGATGGATTTAAAAAACAGGGGAAGGAGAGAAGCATTAACAGGGCAGCCCAGCATAGTTAAAGGAGTTAAAGGAGATCTGAGCCCCCATTGCATTAAGGGCTGTGCAAACAGCGAGAGAGACCACCTGAGCCACTGTGATGAGCCACCATCCGGGTTTCCCAGACCAGGGCTAAGGCCAAGTGACTCAGCCAAGCCCTGGAGGAGTGCAGCTGGTCCAGCATGTCGAGCCAGCATCATTACTGATACTGTGCACTGCTATCTGTATATTATGTTAAATCAACAAAGCCATTTGGAAAGGGACAGGAAGACAAAACAATGGCTGCAGATAAGACACTCCCATCCCACACAGGAGGGTCATTACAGGACAAGAGGAGAACTATTGGCCCCGAGGAGACAGGCTCCATCTCCTAGGGATGCTTGCCTACCACATGGCCAAGAAGCAGGACAAAGGACTCCAGCCAGGATGGATAAGATATAGGCAGCTGCTGCCAACTGGTTGTCTTCCCCCAGCAGACACTGTAGGAAAAGTCTAAAAAAGGCCATTTTATAGCATCACATTGCTTTGTCACAAGTCTCTGCTCACCAAGGTTTGGAAAGCTGCTGAATGAATTTGAATTTTGAATGTCTATTTAAAATAAACTGAATGGTCTTTGCTTTGACTAGGTGGATTAGATGGACACTGGGCAGCTGAAGACACCTTCAGACATCTCCCATGCTGGGTAAAAGAGGTGCACAACCAGTAAGAGAGGCACCACCTTCCTTCACCAGGTGGCATCTGTGTGACGTGTTTGAGCATCACCCACAGCCATGCAGCACATTTTGTGGATGGGCTTGTAGGTGAGTTCCACTGCACGAGCACAGCCCTGCATCGAGCCGTGCTGCTCAGCTGACCACATAGCCTTCAAGAAGTAAAATACAGCTTCTGCCCAATATAAACTTATTAGCTCATCTGCAGCTGGCTCCAGGCTCTGATGCAGCACCGTGTTGTGCAACACAAGCAGTTTTAGCAACCATTAATCTCCACTTTACACTGCCGGGCTGTGACTCCAGCTGGAGTTGGCGGAGACTAAATGGGTAAGAAGGAACCCCCAAGCACCATCTGACAGTTCCTGGTTCCAAGCTATACCCTCACTTCAAGTTGCTCCTTGTCCCAGGGAAAGGTATCTAATATCAGCTTGCCCATATCCATCCGTGCTTCCCTTGCTAAGCTGGGCAAAAGACAGGAGCTGTTTGGAAAGGGCTCACAAAAGTATCATCATGTACTCAAAAAGCCCAAAGACATGTAGCTCCATCAAGGGGGAAGATAGCCATTAGTGCTCCAAAGTGAGGCCCAAAAAAAAAAGCTGAGGAGCCTTTCTGCACAAAGGGCAGCTAATGCTGTATGCAGGAAGATGGCAGCTGGAATGGAGAAGCAGCAGAAGAGACAAATGCCACCCCAAGGAAGAAGTCGCCCCAGAGTAGGGGTGCACAGCCTGTGTATCACCGTACTCTGCCCTTCGAGAC
The DNA here is from genome assembly GCA_013400735.1 of Pomatostomus ruficeps. Classification (NCBI taxonomy): domain Eukaryota; kingdom Metazoa; phylum Chordata; class Aves; order Passeriformes; family Timaliidae; genus Pomatostomus; species Pomatostomus ruficeps. Next base: position 168,155 of record VYZT01021181.1, read on the forward strand.
AGCTCAGCTTGGGCACAGTGCTGTCAGCTCCTGTTATGGGAAGCTATGTGACAACTGCAAGGAGGCACTTCTTTTAAGAGGAAATTACTATTGTCATCAATTTTATTGGAGGAGAACTCTGCCCCTCCCAAAGAGCTGGCAGCCGTGATTGTTTGGGGTCTGTCAATAGTTCAGGATTTGTCAATGCTAATGGCTCCAAAGCAAGCTCTCATTGGAAAGGAAACTGCTTCTGCAGCAGAAAAGCACAAGCATGCACAAGCACAGAAGAAGAGATCATATTTTCCAAACTATCTGGCAAGGACTTGATAAAAGGCACTGCACAAACTGTCTACTCAGCTGCAGTAAGCAACAGATACCTAGAGCTGGGAGAGAACTTCCTTGGTAATGCAGAATGAATCCCTAACAAAAACATTTGTTTTCAAAGTGAGCACATAAGCAGAAGAACCGAAGACCTCCAACTGATGCAAACTGGCAGAGCCTTCTTTATAGCAGGCAGAGGGATGGTGCTGACATAAACTGGCAAAAGCATTTAGGCCTACATGTCTGTGCAATAGCAAGAGAAATCCAAATAAACTGAGCTCCAGCTAATCCGAGTCTTGCACTTCTCAAATCAGTCGCTCGCAGATTGCTCCAAGTTTTCATACCACTGGATGCAAGTCACCAGTTAAGCCAATAGAAGCCCACTGACTGCCATTTCCATTCATTAATAAAACCAGCTCGTGTATGCTCGGGTTTGCTTGTGTATCTTCCTCTTTATCCACGTGTTTCTTGGACAGTTACCAGATGCACCAGGCTGCTAGGAAGCACCACTGCTCGTGTGAGACAGGGTGAACCCAAGTAGTTCCTGGGTTTGACACTCCCCCATATGACTGAAGATGGAGCTCTGATGTCAGCCCCAGCAGCCCATCTCAGGAGGGACCTGTTCAAAGTAGCAAATAACAGAAGATGTTTTGCCCTGCCTTGCTGCAAGTTCTCCTGCAGAGGATGGGGGCTGCAGGAGCAGAGCCCCCAGAAAGCCACTGGAGACCTGCCTGTGAGAAAGACAACTGAGTGCCGAAACCTGGGATTAAGACACTTCAGCAGCTGCCTCACACATCTGGTGTGTGTTAGGATGGATACACTGGCAAGGAAAACATACATGGGCTCCAAGTGGGGCTGGTTAACCCACTCGTGACTGAGTCTCCGTGGAACATGTGGACAGGCTGAGGACTGCGAGATACCTGGTCAAGCCTCAGGAGAGCTGGGCTCGAGTCTCATTAGTGGCCTGTGCTTCCTAGATGATACTGGGAAATCAGGGAGCAATTCAGGTGCCTAAACATAGGTGTCAAGCATGGAATGCCTTGGGTTACCCAAGACTGCCAAGGCCTGGAAGGTGTCACACAGGTCCAATAGGAAACCACCTCTTCTGGGTACCAAATGCACAGTGGGCAAGTTCTACAGTCAGGACATCCCTTCCCTTTCCTAAACATCTCAACCTCAGCTGTCTGGCCTTGCAGTAGAGATAACCTATCCTTTTTCCTGAGGCAGCAGGCCACAGGCATAGCCACAGAGCACCCACCATGGTGACACCTTGACCTTGGCTGGGCACCGTGGGTGCTCCTCTAGTACTGACCATACCAAATTCATGACATGCAGGACAGCTGCTTTCCCAGAAAGTGCAGCACCTCCTAGGACATATTTTTTGACCCAAACCAGATGGCCATTATCCAGCACACAGTCTGGGTAAAGAGGCCTGAGCCCCTATCATATAAATACACCCCTGTGTCTTCCTTCCATTGATGTACATGCCCAAGGCTTCTCCTCAGGAAAGGCTTTAGAACAGAACCACACCATGAAGATCCATTCCCCGTGCATTTGGCTTCAAAGGATGCCAAAGCACCTCCTCAGTAATCCCAAAGACTCAGCCTGATGAGGAGTTTATCGGACTCATGTTAAGGGAACAGGAACTGCAGCTACAGGAGGTCCAAGCTGCTGTGCAAGCTGGGGGAGCAGAGCCCTCCCTCACCTGTTCTAGGTGAGCAGGCACCATCCCTCCCAGGCAGGTCTGCAAAGCTGGACTGTGCCAGGAGGTCTGCATGGGGAGGATGAAGTGAGAATACCAAATCCTTGTGATGTTCCCTCTGAGACCCTGAGCACCACTGCAGGTTCACAGTCAGTCAGAGCCAGATTACACTCTCAGGAGGTCATACCAATGCCTCCTGGAGCCTCAGCAACAACTTTATTTGGGCCAGGACTCCCACCCCCCTCAAAGAAAAAGCTGTTCCCAACAAAAACATGGCACTGATGAGGTCTCAGAGCACCTCCTGGCCAGGTGGTCTGTCTGGATGTGAGTCAGTGTCCTGACAGAGGCAGCAGCCAGGCTGGATGGGTGCCCCGCTGGGAGCAAGCCCAGCTCTGGGGAGAGCACCAGGGCAGCAAGGAGTCAGCTCAGCCCCCAGGCAGACACCAGAGTTGGGCATGTGGGTCACAGGGGTGATGGATGCAGAAAGGGATGCAGGCAGAGCATCAGTCAGGGCTGGATTAGCAAGGTCAGTGAGGGTCAGAGCGGAGGGGCCCAGGATCCCCAGGGCAAGCCAAGGTTAAGCACTTCCCTGCTGCACAGCCAGCCCTTCCAGTTATCGCAAGGTTTTCAGATTCAGGGAAAAGCCCTAAACCCCCTGAAGTAAATTCACCTTAAAAAATCCAGGGGCAAGGGATTCCCACAAGCTTCAGAGCCAGATTTCACACCAAGAGTGTTTAAAAAAGCCAGCCTTCCAGCCAGCAGAGAGTCTTCTGAGTTTTAAAAAGAAAAGTGCAATTCAAATGAAGGCTGCTGGGCAATCCCTTGCTTTAACACACGCTCCTCCAAACCCATAGCTTTACATAGCAAAATAAGCTTGGAGGCAAGGCGAGGCAAGCCAGGCTTAATTTATTTTCTTTTCCCCAAGGAGAAAAGGACAGTGAAGGCACCTGATACCTCCTATAATTAGAGACAGTTCTTTATCCCTAATGCCACTGCCAGAGCACCTATATCCAATATGGAAACCATAAGTATAACCCAGCTTCATTAAATAATCCATCTGGTCCTCCCCTGTTAATTTCCCTACTATTTTTCCACTTTAATGAGCCCAGCTGGGTCAAACTGTGACCACTTACTCCTGAGAAGAACCATCCCTCCATTCTACCCCCAAGGAATCTGGTGTACTGAGGGGTCCAAAAACTCTTCAAGTATCAGCTTTCCCAAACAGGCTCCTTCCAACCATGGGTATACTTAGCAACAGCAGTCATTTCAGCAAAGACCCTTGAGACTCCTCTAAGGATCTGGAGAATTCAAGACAGCTGGGGGTGGACATGGCAAGGAAAAGCCTGGGGCTCACTGGCACAGCAGAGCCTCTCCCCAGGCAGTGACCATACATGGGCTGCTGAGGGCTCCCTGCCCTGCAGCTCACGGGGAAGGAAGCCCCAGGAGGATTGAGACAGGGGAATTTGGGAAAGGCCAATCTGCCTCCCAGGTGCTGATATATATCCTGTAGAGCACAGCCAAAGGGATGTGCGCAGCTATGGGTGTAGGAACTAAGGGCAGGGATTAACTGAAGCCTCCAGAGCTTTACGGAGAGAGCTCTGAGTAACAGACCCTGTACATGCTGGGCTCCCAACTTCTCCCCATCAAGGCAGGACAACCCAAGCAGCCACCCCCCAGGGCTCCCCCCAGCTTCTCACTTATTTGGGAAGGCTCACACCACGGCAGATTCCCATATAGCAATTCCAGACCGGTCTGGTTTAAGCAGTGTTACACCAGCATCAGCAGGATTTTGCCAGTATGTCCCAATTTGTATGAGGAAACAGAGTAGGCTCTGTTCAAATTAAGATTTCTAGGACATTTTCTAACGCAAGCTTCTCTTCTATATACACTGGGCACAGTTGAATAGACAAAGTTGATTGTTTAAGGAAACACAGCACTGATACTTTTCTCCTGACATCTCCCACTGTGCATTACATCCAGGAGCCTTGGGATTTACTTTCCTGGCAGCTCCATCACAAGACTGGATGCTCTGACATCCATCATGCTTTAGGCTGTGTTAAGAGCACTGTCCTGACTCCATCCATACATGGGTCAGCTTGAAAAGAGCATTTTCATTGAGGAGAGGAGATTAGGGAGATAAGCTAGACAGAGTGAGAAAAGGTAGACCCAAACAGCAAGTAAACACTTCCTCCATTTTGGGAGAGGAAATCACCAGAGTGTAGCAAGCTTTTAAACAGCACAAGGAAAAGCAAGTGAAGATTAGAGCTGAATAAGAAACTATTATACAAATTGTAAGGGAAAGTAATTCTTCATATTTTTAAAACAAAGAGGAACTAATTTCTGCTCACTATTTTTGACATCAAGTTTCATATTTCATTACGATTCTAAAACACAGCTAGAGAGGAAGGGATGTGTCACCCTGCTGTCAGTGTTCGCACTCTTTCTAAACAAGGCTATAAGGGTCTGAGTGCTACAGAACAGATTCCTCCAGACAGCCTTTCATTTAGCTGAAACTCTAGCAGGAAACAGAAAAGGGAACAAGCTGAGCCAGCCCCACCAGCAGATCCCACCAGTGGCCCTGCCTGCACCAAGGTTACCTGCACTTAGTGCAGCAAGAGGGGAGCAGGAAGGCTTGCTGTCCTTGGGCCACGCACAGCACCTGCTCCTTGCTACTGCAAGGTGAGCTGAGCCTGGGCAGAGGCACAGCCAGGCAGGAGCAATGCTGGGAATCACATTGGTCCCGGGGCTCAGGAAACCTCTGTGCTCCCCCAGCAGCCAAGGCTTCCCCTTTGTTTCAGCGAGTCATGCACAGAGCCTTCCAGCACCTTTTGAAGCTTCCAGTCAAATCTTCAGCCAAGGCTAATTGCTGTCAGGTGTCAGCCGAAGCACTTACTGCAGCCACTGATGACAGGAGATGACACACCTTTCTCCTCTCATTGTCACTCAAGGGGTTTTTTTTCCTGTCAACATTAGCCATGCCGGCTCTCAGAAGCCTTGGGCAGAAATGCTAATGAAAGCTTTGAAGCTGGAGGTGAAAACTCAGGCAACCTCCTAAGCTCCCTGTATGCTCAGCCCGAATCCAGTCCAAATCTGAGTACTTCTGGGTGATGTACTTTGGCCGAGCTTATCTGTCTGCCTCCACCGCAGACAGATGTGGTCACTGCTACTGATCTATCTTCTTTTAGCCCTATGGAAAGCTGTCTGTGTTCGAGTGAAGAGACCCCAAATTTTACAGCATCTGCTGATAAAGCAGTAAAGCAGAGCAGAGGCACAGGGAGATATGTAACTTTACAGCAGCCAGCCTGAAACATTGCCAGGTTAATTTGGCTGGAGACATAGGGGATGCAGCAAGAAATCAGATGTGCCCAGCGAGGAGAGGAGGCAGCTGATCCCCACATTAGACAGGTCTTAGAGATAGGACTGATTTCAGCCACAGAGGAGCTCCAGGTCACCAGACCCCTCACTTGAGCTTGCCTGCTTTTGGAGCTGGGGTTCCCCATTCAATCAACCCCCTCCCAAGGGCTTTGAAGTTCAAAGAGACCTTTAGGAAATCTAATTCTCCTCCTAGCTGAAGAAGCTTGTCAAAAGCCTGATGGAACACCTGACCCATTCCAGCCTCTTGGGTCATCACTGTTCTGGCTGCACATCCTCCTTTCCCACCATGCCCTCCCAGTTTCCCAGCTACCCCATATCCCGGGACTGGAAGGCAGCTGTGGTGTCCCCAGGCCTCACCTCTTGTTCTCCCCAGGGAATTCATCTCCTACTTGGCTCACTCCTTCTGCACCTTCCTGGCACCCCTCCGAGTCTGACATCTTCTCCCCTGGCTGGCACAGCGGCCCAACAGACAGCTTCAGCACCAGGGCGCTGCCACCGTTTCGCTTTTCCTGTGCTCAGCAGAAGTAAGCTGTGCCGGAAACTTCATGGGCTGAGGTTTTGGGGGGATGGGACAGGGCAGAAGGAAGGTGAATTTGTTTTGTTTCGTTTTGTTTTTAAAAACCATGGAGACTGATTTAAGATTTTACTTGTCGGCAGCTAGAATTTTGGAAGTGCTGGGTTAACCCAAAAGAAAAGTGGGCAGCACAGACATTCCCACCATGGCAGGGAGAGGAGTGACCCACTGCCCCCCCAGCTGCCCATGCCACTCTGGTGACAGCCACCATCTCTAAACCACAGCACCCTACATTGCACCAGTTCCAGGGCGCTGCTGCAGGTGCTGCCAAGGTTGTCCTGACTCTGCACCTCTCAAATCCCACTGGAGCCAAAGGGTCTGCTTCTGCCCTGCAGATGCCACCCCTCTCCCCGCCTCCCATCTCTTCCCCACAGCTTCCTGCTGATGCCGTCATGGGTTGAGGTTCTACAACACCTCTTGGGTCTTGGATTGTTATCTCTTTGTCTCTTCACCACTGGGGAAGGGCATGAGCATCCACAGCTTTGGAGGGGGACTAACAGCAGAGGGGTCCCCCATGCCCTCAGCACAGCCCCTGCCAAATCCTCCCCATCCCCACCAGGACTCCCACAGTGAGGCAGTCCCTGCTGGCACCATGGCATGAGTCACGGTCTGGCCACCCAGGCAGACAACACCCACCTCTCCCACCAAAGCTTTATTTACATCACGGCTGCCATGATGCAGCTCTTTGCAAAACTAGAGAGAAATGGCACCCAGTCAGCCCCCCCTGAGCCCAGGGGGGGCAGCGGGGACAGCGGGGAGAGGAGGAAAAGCATGGAGACACAGGTGCTTAGGACTCGCCAGCCTCAAACATCTTCTTTCTGCCCTCCATGCCAGACTTCTCCTCAATGTTCTTCCTCCAGTCACCGACATCGCGGAGATCCTTCTCCTGGGGGAGGGATGGTTGCGTTGGTGCCAATGGAGCCCCCCACAGTAAGAACCCACCTGGGCAGGGCCCCCCACCAGTCCACCCATGGAAACCCCCATGTCAGCTAGAGGAACCCAGTTCCACCCATGCTATACATCTTTTTGAGCAGCACCCTCCTGTTTCAACATCATGGGTGCCAGAGGAAGAAATACTGAGCAGAAAGAAGAACATCGTGGAGAAAGAGTCATACTCAACCCTGTCTATCATACAGGGAGCTGTGAGCCCAGGAGGGTGGGGGGCAACTCCTGTTAGGGAAAAAGGGAAGAGGGAAGGATACCTTCTCAGTGTCCTCCTTCTTCACTTGCTTCAGGTTGGCTCGGAGGTCCATGCAGACCTTGTGCTTGGAGCCCAGCAGGGCCCGCAGCATCGCGTCAGCGGACATGCGCACCCTGCGCAGCGGTGGCCGCTTGAACTTGCCACGCAGGTCAAAGAGTTTCTGGCTCAAGTCTTCCAGCTGGGGGGGATGAAATGAGCGGGGGCAGAGAGAGAGCGGGGCATGGGTTTCATGAGATGGACCCAGGCAGTGCAGGGAGGCATGAGGAATGGGCTGGAGACTCCCCAGAAGGATAGCTCCAGGGGAAACTCACCTCCTTGGTAGTCTTCTGTAGCTTCACCTCTGTGTCATACCTCTCCTCATCCACTGACTCTATCTTGGCATGAAGCTTTTTGCACAGCTCCTGCAAGGAAAGCAGAGAGGGATATTGACTGCTAGGACCCACACACAATTCCTCTCTCCTGACTGTTCTGGATCTGAAAGCCCTCAGTCCAGAAGACTAGATGGGATTGAGGTGAAGAGGGGCTTGTCAGCCAGCTCCTAATCTCCATGCTACTGGCTTCATACAAATGCTGCCTCAATACATCTTCCCTGCCAGCCAGACCCCTTTTGTTTTGCAGAGAGACCCCACCTGCCTCTCAAGCCAGCTGCATTTCCATCTGGCTTCAGGACAACACAGGTGAGAAGAGGGTCAAGATGGGAAGGCTGGTCTAGATCCATCAGGCTGAATGATGGAGTAATATCTTTTCTGCTCCAGCATTGAAAGGGTTAAAGAAGCCTGTACCTGAAGTTCCTGCATGGATCCTGGGAGCGATAGAGGAGGGCAATGTTCTGCCAGGTAGTTTTGCTTTTCCACTTCTTTAGCAGCTGCTTCTTTTTCTATTTCAGTGGCAGCAAGCTGGAGCATAGCACTCTGGAAGGCAGCAGGAGAAGGGTCAGTGCAGGGTGGAGGCAAGGAAGGAAGGTAGGGGGGTCATGAGGGAGTGGGAGCCCTGATGGAGAGGCAGTGTGGGGAGTTCCTATCAATACCACCATTTCCAAGCAAGGGATACGATGGAGACTCAGTAAGGAGTGGGGTGGGCAGCTCCTACGTTGTGCATCGTGGCCTCTTCTAGTAGGGAGAGTGCTGAGGGCTGGCTGGCTTGGGATGGGAGATGGGAGGGTTGGGACACAAATCACACAGCCACAGCAGTGCCACGTACCTTGAGGTGCTGCCGACGGGCAGTTGCTGCCCTCCTCTTTTTCTGCAAGTGGAAGAAACAAGAGAAAATCAGGTTACCAGGTGTCCATTCCCCTTTCCATTGCCCTTCCCCACGCAATGCCACAGTCCACCAAGGACCTGCAGCCCTGCCAGGGAGATGGCTCGAGCTTGGCACACAGTTGGTCCCCAAATCAGCAGCATTCAAGGAAAGGGCTCCCTGCCAAACCCAGCTTTGCCAACCTCAGGTAGCTAAAACCTACAAAATCCCTCAGGAAAAGATAAGAAGGGTGATGAACTTGAAAATATGTGTATAAAATATTACATCAAACTTGGCTTCCTGGGAAGTTTAGCCTTTTCTCTAATTTCCTCTTCACCCAGATGTGTTTTACTTTGTGCTCAAGCTAATCACCCCCATGTCCCTGGGCACTCAGGAGCTGTGGGATGTCTTTCTGAGCAGTCCAGGGCACATGTCCATCTGACACTCTGGTGACAAGGACAGCCAGGCAGGTGAAAATGTGAAGGCTGTGTGATTTCTTGGAGCTGAAAAGACCCAGCACAAGTGATGATGAAGCAGGGGTTCATCACAGCTGGAGGACAGACATGACCACAGGCTGCCCTTCTGTACTTGTCATGCTGGACCAGCAGCAACAGGACTCCTATTTATAAAAAAACCACAACTTCTGCATTTCAGCTGGTTCCTGAGCCTTTCACACAGAAGATAGGGCAAGGCTGAGTTGGGCTGGCCCAGGGCAAACACATCTGATATGTTGAGGGGTGGGGAGTAGAAAGCATCACTTGGGTGTGGGTCTGTGCTGCAGAGAGGAGAACGTGGATGAGGATGTGCAGAGTGAAATGTAACAAAATCTGACATGTCTTGCATATGCAAATGGTGCCAAGGCCCTCCTGACAAAGCTGGAGGGCTCTGCAGAAAAAAGGCACCTAGCTCAGAGATGCAGCACACCACTAACCATCAGATAATCAGATCCCGTGAGGGCTGTTAGTCCAGGGCTTATTCTCCATCTGAAAACTGGTACCTTAGCAAAGCATGTCCTCCCAGGCTTTTCTGGGAGCACTGGGTTTGATGGGGAGTAAAAGAATGTGTTGGATATCAGCACCATTTTGTGGAGTTTCTACATGTCCCTGACATCCTCTTTTCTCTCAGTGAGAATAAGCTTGAGTTTGTGGTGTTTCAGACATATGGGAAGATGCCAAGCAGAGATGAAGGATGGAGCCATTTTCTAAGAGGAAATGTGGAGTGACAAAGCCACGAACAATCCTCCCACACCTTCCCCTGCATTTCTGCAGACGCCTCCAGCCCCACCTTGCTCTGCCAGAAGCTGGGAAAAACTTGCTAAGAATGCAACCTCCACCCTGCTCACACTCCCCTGAATCCAGGTCTCCTTGGATTGCCTTTCAGAAGTGATTTGTCAGTGTTCAGTGGGTCGAAAATTAAGGGCAAGGTATGGGGAGGGAGGAGAGGATGCTGGGCCAAGGGCCGGATGGTGGATGGATGATAAAGGAGAGGTGGCTCTGGACCACTGCCTTCCCAGCACCATCTCGTGGTCGGCTGGGGAAGCAGGAATGGAGGGAAAAGAGCATCTAACTCCAAGCCAGGAGACAGACAATTCTTTCAAAAGGGATTTTCCTTCTCCTTCCCATGTTTACCAGGAAGAGTCAGCAAGAAAGCCTTGCCATTAACCATTCTTCCCATACACAGCCCCAGCAGCTGATTTTCCTAAGGAGGAACTAAGGAAGCCAGGACTGCTGCCATGAGCATTGCTAAAAGAAAAACCCCAGCAAAACACACTTACCTCTTCACTGTCCAGGAAAAGCAGATGGACAAGGAAAGGAAGGAAGAGAAAGGGGAAAGAGGAAAAAAAAAAGCAGTTAGTTAGCATTCTAACTGGAAACAAGCAGAAGAATCTTAACAAGCATAAAAAGTTAGTGCTTGAGCAAAAGTTTTTAAATGCCAACAATACATTTGAGACAGAAAAATGGGAACTTACTCAGACATCTTGGTTTAGATGGTTGTAAGCCTGAAATGAAAACCAAGAAAAAAAGTTCATAACTATTCATGCTGGTGGTCACTTTTCTGGGTTTAAAAACAAAGCAAGACTCCTCTAGAAAATAAAAAGAGGAACAGGCCTGTTCTTATTTCCCAACTTCACCAATTTTTCATCATATAGGGAACTAGGCTGCAGTTTGTAGATGAGAGGCAAACATCTCCCCATAGCAACACAAACCTCAGCATCAAGGGACTTCTGGAAAAGACCAAGTGGGGCTGAGCCAGAAATAGAGATCTGTGACAGTGATTTCTGCAGGTATGCTTCTTGACTGACCTCCAGGAAACCATTGTATTTAATGAAGGAAGAAAAGGCAAAAGCTATTTTCAGTTTACTGCTTCACTTTGCCATTCAACCTTACTTCACCTCATAAACAAGAAATATCTCAAAGCCTGCAAAGGGTTGGGAGTGACCCCAGATGACAAGGAAGGACTTCAGAGGATGCTGCTGCCAGTGTATGCAGTCATTCTGTGGGACAGGGGAGCCTCTTGCAGCAACCTCAGCACAGGTGATGTAGAGCAGGGTTGGAAGTTGTGGTTGAGTTGGAACAGGCACAAAAAAAATTCCCCCAGACAATTCCTTGCATTTGCTTTAAGTGGAAATTTTACACGTACAGCACAGCGTATTAGGCAAGAGATGGAAGTGCATCTTTGCTTTGCTGTAAATTATTTCCACACAAATAGCATTTTACTTTTCTAGCAGAGCAATATCTGCTGCTTGCATCTCCTAAGCCAGTCCTCTGCAGAGCGGACAAGGCCCCGAAACGCAGCCATCTGCAGACCTGGGAGGCTCTGTCAGGAGGGGAAGTGTTAACGGGGGCTCATGCCCGAGGCAGGAGGCACAGCTTGCAGGGCCAAGGAAACTTTATCCTGGAAAATGTGCAGGCCCATCACATTACTTCAGAGAGGAGGGGGGGAAAGTGCTTCTAAAAATGGCCAGGGAGCTGCAGAAGGAGCTGCAGCTGTCTCCTGGGACGGCAGCCCTTCCCCGGTGCCAGCCCCCGTGACTCAGGGAGGTCGGGGCGCTGCGGAGCGCAAGCAGCCGCAGGTGGCGGAGCTGCAGCTGGGGGCCGGGGCGGCCGAGGAACGCTGGCTATTTTTACCAACATCCCTGCTCCCGCCTCGGCCGTAGCCACGCCGGCAGCCAAGGGGACAACGCCGGGCTGCAGCTCGCTGCCCGCGACGTGGGTTTGGAATCACCTGTTCTGCGGGGAGGACGCCATAAATTTGGATGTCGGTGCCTGTCCGAAGATGTTTTTGGGGAGGAGGGCACTGCAAGGGCCGGGTAGGGAGCTGGAGGAAGGGGTGTAAGCAGGGAGTGTAGCCGAGTTACCACAGGTGAGGATCCTGAATCCTGTGGCCCTGGGGAGGTCAACATTAGGCTCCACTTGCCCTCGCCACTCAAGCTGAGAGCAGAAGCAGCCAAGGGAGGGGAAAGCATGAAATCAAAAAGAAAAAAGCTCACTGGAAGAGACAGAGGGAACCTTTCCAATGCACAGACCCTCTCCAAAAGGCAAAGGATGGAGAAAGTTTCATTAGCACCCCTGTTTCTCCCAGCAGGCCACCCCCACCTGGTATTTATCTCCCTAATACTCAGGTAAGTAAATCTGCTCCCCCATCACTCCCTAAGAGCAAGCTGGGTCATTAGGAGATATGCAAAAAGGCTCACCCAAGTCTGGAGGAGAAAATCAGAGTCGTGCTGGCTGGACAGGATGGACAGACGAGCCGCAGGCAGCTGGCTGAGTAAGGAGGTATAAAAGGGCTTCTCGGGTGGCTCAGCAGAAAATCCACCTTCTCTTTAAGGGCATGGAGACCTTCTCAGACCAATGATGTGCAAGAGTCCCCTGTGCACCTCCCTTGGCTGGGGCAGGCCAGGCCAGCAAGAGAACAGGAGAGGGCAGCCCCCAGGGAAGGAGGGGTGGGGAGGAGGAGAACATCTTCTACCCGTGGGATCCAAAGGAGGTGGAGAGGTGTTTTTCCTCAGAAGTGTCAAGGAGGAAGCCTTCCTCTCCCTCCTCCTGCCACCAACCAGTCACAATAGATACGGCTCCAAATCTGTGAGGATCCCAGGCTTCCTGCACACAGCTATCCATCTGCAAGGTCTCTAATTAAAATTTCTCCTTGGATACACAGAGTGGCTTATCCATGGACAAGGGCATGACTCAATTTGCCTCCAAGGGCTTAGGAGCAGCTCTGCCCTTCAGGAAGGAAGAGAGGAAAGAGCTTGCACCCCAAATATCCATTGCCGACATATGCAAGAACAATCCCTTAATAACCCATCCAGCACTAGCATGCTTTTTTAACCTCACTTATTTTCCTCACACAGGAAATATTTGCAGCTCTTCCCTATGTGAAATATTTCAACACAACTCAGGGTTTTTGATAAACAAGCTGTGGAGCTGCTGCAGGCAGCCCCAAGCCTCAAATCCAGCCAGGGGCTGGGCAGAGCCAGCGGAGCATGAGGGAGCAGCCCCATGCTGACAGCAAGAAGGGTAATCCCCTCCGTGGGATGACCCAGACTCATATCTCCATGGATCTGAAGGAGAAGCAGGTGGAAACATAGCTGGAAATATTCCCCAGCTCTGGTCACAGCACATGTAGTGCGTGTGTGTAGGGGATCCCATGGAGACAGGGACCCAAACAGCTCCTGCTCTCCTCCCCCAGGCAAGGCGCTCCCTCCTCTTCCAGCCGAGGTTTTTTAGGCTGATTCAGACAGGGCCCTGACAATATTTTCCAGGTGCCTCCCAGACATTATATAGATAGTGGCAAATCCCTTGCTGCAGGCTTCCTGTTTCACCACCCTCAGCACCACGCAAGTAGTGCTGCAGATGCTGCTGAAGGAAGAGCAAGTCCTTGGGACAGGGCTGGTGTCTTTGCAGAGGTTTGCCGTGGTAGCAGGTGGAGGAGGGAGAAACCCCTAGCATGGGCAAGGCTGGATCCACAGGGGATTTGTCCCACTGAAATGTTGCAGCTACACATTCTGGCCACTGCTCGCCCATCAGTCCTCCAGAAAGCAGCTCAGCTCTTGGTGGAGGAATCAAAACTGGGGGAGTTCTCCATTCAAAATTCCCCACAGCCAGGGAGTTTCCTTCAGCAATGTGAGGTGAAGGTGTTCTGGACCTCCTAGAGTCCAGGCATGCAGCACAGCACAAGAGATCTGCTTGGAGTTCAAGGGTGTGGTTATCACCTTGTGACAGGAATGTGTTTGCCTGTTCAAAGAAGTTCAAAGAAAGAAGTCCCATGAACAAAATATTGGCCAACAGAAATGTTTGTAGGATAGGGAAGGAGTGGATGATGAGGTGTGGTAATAGGATGAGCAGAAGGCTTTCCAGAGACCTGCCTTGCATAAGGGTCAAGCTGTAGGGCAGCTCTCCCAGAAAAGGAAAGAGGCACCAGATTTAAATACCATGAGGAAGAAACCCAGTGAGGGCAAGGAAGAATGGAAAAACAAATCCATGTCAAAGTTAGAAGCTATTGTTAACATTAGGAAAGACAGAAGTTTCCAAAGGAATTACATAAATGTTTGAGTGATATGAAGGAACAAGTTTCTTGCAGAAAAGCTCAAGGAAGGCATAAGGAAGCTCCAGGCACATCCTTCAGAGATATGTTTGGCTCTGGGAATATTAGGTGTAAGTGAGGGTATTACACAGTGGCCAGGAATGGATGCACTGTTCATACTTGGGTACTTCCCCATGGAGAATATGACCTTGTTCCCTTCTCTCATTTCCCTCCGCTTGAGCTACAGGAATGCACCATGGGTGTGGGCCATCATTCCCAAAGCACTTCCACCATCCTGTGAGGTCAGACAGAGGGAAGACCTGCCACATACAGGAGGTTCTGCACAATGTTTTAGAGACTCAGGTGCAGCTCTTTTGGGCCAGGCTCCTCCACGGAATCACCACGTGTTGGAAGGACTAGGCTGATGAATCCATACAAGCTGTCCTTCATGCCACTCTCCTACACCTTTACACCTTATCTTCTACAAGCATCAAGTGGACAGGCACTATGGGGTGACATGACACCAGATGATAATATGTCGTATTTCCAAGGATGACAGTGTTAGCAAGAAACAAGCCTTCTGCTCAGCAGCAATTGTGATCATGGTAAAAGTTCAGGATCACTGGGGAAACCTGTATCTGACTGTTCTTTGCTTTCCTAAATCACTTCAGACCAAAACAAAGCACATGGCTCCTGTCCTGCCCAGAACATACCCGCTCCCTCCAGTGTATCCCTAAAAGAGCTCCCCATGCTTTACTTCTGCTGACACTAGCCTCTAGGAACTCTACAAAGGAAGGCCATCACTTTCATATCTTTGTGCCAGTGCTGTCCTACACCCCACAGCTACAGTCACCTCATTTGCCCATGAAATGGGGTTAAGGTTTTGGCTTTTCCTATTCAGGGCTGTTGCCAACCAACAGAGCCACTCTGTCCTTTTAGCTCTGTGCTTTCTTCCTTGACAGGGAGTGCTTCAGGCACATGATGTTGATGCCCTCAGGCTCCAAACCCACCAGCAGGTCGTGATGACACTCCTCCATATTCAGCAGATACCTCACGAACTCCTAAGCTGACAGCAGCTTCATGTTCTGTTTGACCATCAGTTACACAATGGTGCACATAGGACCCCAGAAGAAGCCATCCCAGCAGTGCAGGAAGACACAATTCCCTTTCTCCAGCATGACTTCGATGCACTCATTAGTGTCCCAGAAGCAGGGCTGCCCCATTCCATGACAATCCTCATGGAGCAGAGCCCAGATGTCAGCCTTGAGGTGTGTGCTGAACCCTCCCTGTGGCAGATGTAGGGGATGACACTCAGGCTGCCATGGCTGGGCAGGCAGCTCATGCCATGAAGATGTCAGTGATGATAAAGCTGTCACTGATGAAGCTGTCAGTGCTGTTCATGCACAGCCCCTGCCCACTGTCGATGTTCCCCTGGTGTATGCAGTCAGTTATCTGAGCAATGACGGGTCCTGTGAAGGGGCAAACACACAGGTTTCTGACCAGTGGGCTCCTCGGGATGTGGCTTTTTCTTCCAGTTCCTCCTGAGGGATTTTTGGAGCTGGCATCTGGTGCAGGGGGCTGGAATAGGGCTCAAAGCCCCACAACAGTGGCAAAAAAAGGAACAAGTGACTGGAGAGCTTGGCCTTGAAGGGGAGTCTGCTGGAGGAGGCCGGGGAGGAGCAGGGGTGGGACTAGATCTGTGGGCCTACATCAGGGACCCCATGTTGTGGACTGCCCCTCTGCTCTCAGCCTCTTCCATCTGCCAAAAAATATAAAGGAAAGTACTGGTGAGACCATGGAAACTCATGTCTCCAGCTGCATGAGCAAGGAGCCATGAGCTGGTAGCTGGCTTTGCCCAGAGCAGCACTTAGAGACACTAGGGGCTCTGGAGACTTTGCACATAGCCAGCTCAAATGTCCAGCCATCCTACTGCCCTGGGATAGGCACAAATGTGCTGTAAAGGCTCACATGGACCTGCAGACCCATCTTGCTGGAGCAGTCATTGCCTCCTGCTGTTGGTGCTAAGCAGAGTGACCAGGGTATCTTGCCACATTGCAGGACTATGGACACCATATCCCCACCCTTCTCTTCATGCACTGCACTTTTGTACTCACCAAGTTTGGACAAGTGCCTGTAGGAACAGAACAACTCCCTGTGGACACACGTAAGTGCTCACACATGACTGCTTTCAATATAAACACTGGCCTTGAAGAGACACAAGGCATTTTAATGATCCCTTCCACTCCAAAGAGACACTCTTTGGTGTGGCTGTCTGGAAGAGTTTGCAACTCACTGCAAGCTGGAGTCAGGAGGAAGGGTGGCATTTCAAAATGAAAACACAAAGGGGTGAAGAGAGGCTTCAGGGAGAGGGCAAAAACCAGAAAACTCTTATGGATAAAGCTCCTTCTGACCATGGTAGTGCACAGGGGCTTCAGTCTCCAGTGATGGAGAGTCTGTGTTCATAGCCAGGGTTAGGATCACTCGGTTCCCAGCTCAACCCTGGCCACAAACTTCACTCCTCCCAGGAGTTTTTCTCACTTCTGCCCAAGACCAGAAGCCTTGGACTCTTCCACAGTGTGGCACTTCCTCCATGACAGCAGGCCAAGCTGGCAGCCCTCTGGAAAGTGAACACCTCTGATCAGCACTGGTCTGTGCCCAGGCCTTCAGCAGTTAATGTGCCCAGGAGGTGATCCCTCTGGAATTCCCACCCAGCTTGCCCCTGGATAGTATTACCGAAGTGACCCAACACCTGATCACAATCTTTCATGTATATGCACATCCTCAAAGCCTGGTTAAGACCAGGGTATGACCCAGAATGTGTCTGGAGAACAAGCTGAGACCTCTGTGTGCTCAGATGAGTATGGCTGAAACATGTCTTTACTCTCAAAAGGTCTTTCATGCTCTCTGTGCCAAGACAAAGCAGCAGCAAGAACGCAGTGATAGTTAAAAAAAAAAAAAAGGCCATAGAGCTCAAGAAAAACTGATAAATCACAAAGCTTTTCTCTCCCCAAGATCAGCAATTGCCCTACCCACCAGTAGCCATGCAAGAAATGATTCTCCAGAATTTATCCATTTCAAGCACACTGGCTTTTCATAAATGCTGTGTGACCCCAGACACCTCATTTTACAAAAAAAAAAAAAGCTGTCAGCTGCAAAGGCTTTTGGCAGCCTCACAAACCTGCACACACTGAGAGAGCCAGCTGCAAAGGAGGTGGGCCTCTGGAAGCTCTTCTGGAGGTGCTTCTCAATCAGGCTTGAGAAGGGAGGGGATGACCTCAGAATAGGAGGGCTGCGCCAGGAAAACTCAACACACAACCTCACTGAGCATCTCTCAAGGACATCCCCAAAGCCAGTTAATTCCCAGGGTATCTGAGACATGAATTTTCCTCTCTGAAGGCAGACCTGAGTTTAGCACATGTGCAAAAGTTGGGGGTGGTGTGGGATGAGTGCATCCAAAGCAGAGAAACCTTCAGCAGAGGCCTTTGCAGATATGAACACATCCTTTGTCTCATCCAGAGTGAACACCAAAGCCAAGTGTTTTAACTGGACTGTCTTAAGTAACAACCCTCATGCCAAGAATCAGGCTTCTATGTCTAAACTGCTCTGACTTGTATGTAAAAGTTAAGAGGAAAATGCTCTCTGTCCAGGGCAAAAACAGATGCCAAGTGGGCTGTTTTCCACGTGAGATGGCCACCTCCTTTACAGGCAGTGGGCTCTTCACCGGCTCTTCCAAGGGGCAAGGTTTCTCCTTGATTCACAACTCAAAGTGCCCGTTTCCCACAGAGAGCTTTTTAGGCTCAGGCAAAGACATCTCTGCTTGTCCCTGCTTGTGAGCAGGGTGATGAAACGCTTGTTTGCAAACCCACCATCTTCCCAGATGCTGCTCAAAGAACGTAAAATACGATATGGGTTGGGTGGTTTGCAGATCAAGGCCTCTTTTCAACTCAGTTAAACTCCTGTTCCTAACTGACTCTGTGCTTGTTTCCGCTCAAATTGAGTGGCAATAAGTGCCTGCAGGGGTTTCATCACCTTTGTGAAATCAGCAAAGCTGGTTGAGAAATTCTCATCTTGTTGACATGCAACAAGTCATCACTGATGGGTACCCATTCACCCAGAATGCCAAACTTCTTTGGGGAGCGCTTTTTGCCCAGCAGCATGAAAGCTATGAAATCCTCACACTGCTTCTCCTTTGGCTCCATCCTGCCTAGACCCAAAATATGGAGAAATGAGAAGTCTGGTTTTTTTCCAGGTCTGCCCACGAAGTTCAAATTGGAGCTTTGGGAAGCACCTCCGTGCACCCCTTATTATTCCTGTTTCTGGGACTGGACTGTTTGGGGCTTCTACCCCTCCCTTCCTGCCCATGGCAGGGCAAGGTGCATTGAGATGTAAAGTGGTCCAAACAATATTTCTGTATCCAGAAGAGAAACAAGCCCAACCTGGGACAGGGACAGTCCCAAATACAAGAGCCCCAGCAGCAGTCAGAGCAGGGGAAAGGGGCTAGGAAAAAGGAGTAGGAAACAGGGAGAGAAAAGGGTAGGAAAAAGATGATAGAGAAAGGGAACTAGAGATAAGGATCCAGGAGCTAAAGCTTTTAAAAAATAAACCCATGCATGACAAAAGTACACATTTTGCCCATAAAATTGCAAGGCATAAAGATGCTAGATAAGGAATATTTATAAAGCAGGCACGCTTGCTCCTAGTGAGAAGAGCTTAGATGCTCTTGAGCTCTCAAAAACTCTAAGACTAGCCAAAAAATCTGTGGCTGGAGGACAGCCAGCCCATACCCAGGCCGAACAATGACAGCCCGTAATCATTTTTGTCTTGCTGCAGACGAGTGGTGACAAGCACATACGAGGCTCAGCCTTCTCCTTGTGCAGCTCTCCAACTTGATTTCTTTGAGTGCAGGGACAAATACAAAAAAATCACTGAATGAGGGAATAATTCACTTTGGGAGGGACTCCTGGAGGTCAAAAGTCTTGGATCTGGATGTAAATAATTGAGATTATAAATCTTAACAACAAACAAATGCCTCAGTTTTCAGTGCTTCTTGTCTCTTTTAACAGACCTCTGCTTGGCCCAAGCCCTGCTTTTTGCCTTGTCACCAGCCTGCAAAGCTGCTAATTGAATGCAGAGAGACAAACTCCCCATCCACCACTTGGGCACCTTGGATGGCTTTGGATACCTGCTTATGCCCCCCTTAACCCACCAGCAAAACCCTCTTTGCCCCTGTGGTGAAGCATCAGGCAAGGGCTGGCTCCTACCTCCTGGCAAAAGCCACTCAGATGCCTCCAGCATTGCCACATGGCTACCAACTGGCTCTCCAGCCATGGGAGTGGGCTTGCACAGCATTGCTGCTTTCTCTCCCTCTTGCACACGAGCTCCATGTCCAGAACAAGAAATCTTGGCTAGTGAGGCACTAACGGGGGCCACAGACCAGATGACACAGAGACCCAACTCAGAGCACATACTGCCCTGCCCTCTAGATGCAGACAGGGGAATCCATCACAGACACAAGCTGAGGAGTAGTTGGTTTTCCCCCTCCTTTACTTCTCTTCTTGTTGCATCTTCCACCCTCCAAGTGCAGGAGAAGCACTGGTGAGGCAGAAGAGGCTCAGCCATCTGGCTTTGATGGATGAGGGACAACCAACCTGCCAAGGCCACAGGGAGGTGAAAAGGAGATGGCTTGCACATGAGACAGGGCTGTCTGCCTTCCTGCAAACAGGCTCCCGAGCAGGCTGTGTTCATTTAGGGTGAAATAAGGCATGAAATGAAGCCCAGATCCACCAGCCCTGCTTCAAACAGCTGCCAGCAGATACTAAGAGGATCCTGCCAGAGGAGGAGAGTGCTCAAAGCCATGCTGTAAGCACACAAGGCTTATGAGAAGGGGAAATGATGACGGAGGGAAAAAGCAGCCTTGGCGGTGCTGGGTGGAGAACATCCCCACCTGCTCGCCTCTCCCTCCTGAACAAACAACTCGGTTTGCTGAGTTTTACTGCACAAAGGCTCACTCCAGGCTGCCCAGAGCCAGCCCAGCTGGGTGCTCACTCCCACATTCCCTGGCCATCCCCTACAAGCACCACAGTCTTCCCTCTCCAGCTCTGCTCACCCAGCATTGTGCTGGCAATCCAGGCACTGAGCAGGGCCAAAGCTGGAGAGAGAAGGGGCAGGCACTGGTATGGGGGATAATGTTTCTCAAGGAGGGGCTGTGTCTGCACCTTCTTCAGCTGCATCTGTTTTGGGACTAAGATGAACATACTTTTATGCCCAGCCCCATAAATTATGCAGTGAACCTCAAGGCCATGACTTCAAAAAGGGGGGATTGGAAAAAGCACACAAACACACACACACAAAAATAAGAAATGCCTGCTCCAAATATCTCCAAAAGCCCTTCTGGATGCTGCACAGCCCTAAATCACAATAGAATTACCAAAAATCAACCTGGCAATAGATTTGGAATGCCAAACCCAGTTCAGAGATGTTCCCTTCTGCATAGCCTATTCTAGGCTGATTCTAAGGTTGAGACTGAAGGCTGAGGCTTTAAATTATCCCTTTACAAGTCTTTCTCAGGTGACTGATTTCCTCCTTCATCTCATTAGCAGCTGCCAGCAGATGCTGTTTCCCCAGCAGAAGCCACACTTCACTTGTTACAGTCATCTCAAAACCACCCTGTCATTTCTCCACTCCTCACAGCCACAGTGAAGCCTGGAGAATATTTATCAAGAGGCAGACACAGCAGCAGCTTTTTATGGTTAAGCTCAGGTCATTAATCTCTATCAAGACTTTTCACAATCTTCCTCAGCTTCATGTTTGTTTAACTCTTGGATAGTTGGTCTGTGGAGCCCTGGGTAATCACAGATTAACTGCTTTTTAATATTAATAGCTTTTCATTAATGTGCCAGGCTCTCTCCCCTCCAGAGCCCAGGCAATAGCTATTAGCACTGTGCCTGCAGCTCCCTGTGGTGAAAAGGACTTTTGTCTTTGGGGCCAAAATTCCACAGTATGAGCCCAGATCTTGTGTTCTGTGGCTGCTTTGTAGCAGAAGTATTTTAGAGCAGGAGCAATCCCCTCCTCCTCTAGCCCAATGCAGGGAGCTTCCTCCTGCAGATGGCTCAGAGAAGGTGCTCTGGAGTCACCCCAAACTGCAGCCTACTCAAGGGCATGTAGGAGCGCCATTCAGATGTCCTCATCCTTCTAGGAGTGATCTTTACGTAAGTAGCCCTTATGCCAAAGCCCCACAAAGCAGGGTGGGGCAGGACGTGTGGCCACAAAAACCTCCTGGATTAAACATGAAACCAGCCCAGAAGTGATGTGAGGGCTGCAAGCCAGCCTTTACCAGGGTGGTGTGATCACAGTGTGAAAGCCCCTCTGCCCTGGCAGGACATCCAGGTGCCAGAGGTGCAAACCTTGCTGTACCACTCCTGTAGGACCATGTGAGGTGTATGGAACTGACACTGTGCATCTTCATCCATGTGGTCCATGGGGATCATGGTCACTGATGAGTCCCAGAGCCTGAGTCATCTCAGTGTGCACAAATCATCATGGGCTGTGAATGGGTAAGTGTGAAGCCACATTGCTGCTCATTTAGCCTCTAGCCTGGACACAGAGCACACATTGCAGAGGCACTGAAGAGCTAGTCCTATGTCTCCAACACCTTCCTCATCCACCTGTATTCCTTCTCTCAAGCCTCTTTCAATACCTTGGTCTTGTTTAAAAGCCTTCTCAGGACACATAAAGCCTTTCTAAGAACATGCTTCTTGCTGAGTTATTCACAACCAAAGAAACTTCCCACCCATGCCACCAGCATGTTAACCCTCTGTTTTATAAACATCAATGGACTCTGGTTTTGCATGAGCCTGAAGCTCTGTGTATTTCCTCTCTCAGCCCAGAGCAGTTGGGATGAGCTAGCTCCTGCACCCATGCCATCCCCTCTAGCATCTTCTGCTCCATGTCCAGCCTTGCCCTGGGATGCCGAGCTACCCTGTCCCAGGCATTACACAGGGCATGAGCTGCACCAGCAGACAGATCATCTCTTGGCCAGAAGGAGTCCCAGTCCTCTCTTTGCTGATGATGAGCTGGGACCAACATGTCTAGAGCTTGCTGAGAATAAGCCCCTCACTGCTCCACAAGCCCACCATCCTGCTCCCTGGGTAGACCCCCACTATCTGGAGTGCAGGGGCAGCTTGAGGTGGGACTTCAGTCCCAGGGCTTTGTCGACCACCTCTGGGGGCTGCAGGATGTGCCACTGGGCAAGGGGCCGGCGTGGGTTGGACAGCATGTCGGACCAGTGCCGCAGCTGGTTGCCTGTGGCTCGGCAGCCCAGGAAGAGTTTGCCAATGGGCTCATTCTTGGTCACTTTGTCATGATCCCAGACGGAGATGACCACGTCCACATTCTGGAGGAAAACAAGAAAGAGGATCAGTGGAAAGGGGCTTGCTGCAGTGAAGACCTGCTCAGCCCTGGGCACTTCAGGGAAACCCACCTGGATCTGACTGAAAGGCACCTCAAAAACAAACACCTCATTGAAATAAGGGCTTAAGGTGTTTTTCTTCACGCTTGTCTTTTTCTTCTTCCATTTCTTCCTGTTCAGTATGAGATGCACCTTGACAAAAGGATCTGAAGAGAGAGAGGACACACCTGGCACAAGTGACAGTTTTTGACTAAAGAACTAGCCACAAAACAGCTTTCCTGAGCCATTTCCAAGGAGACTATGGCATCCCACTTGTCACTCCTCATGGTGAGACAACCACCTCAGAGTTCACCTCCTCCTGCCAAGCTCCCTGTACGATCCAGCCATGACATCTCCTCCTGGGAGATACCTCCAGCACTGCCCAAAGCTGGAGTATCTGTGCTGCGGGAGGCTGGGAGTCAGCCAAGGGCTGGATATGGTGGTGGCAGCAGGAAGCAGGTCTTAACACCAAGAGCTTTCAAGGCTTTGTGGCTCTTGGTGCCACCACTGAAGCCTGGGCAGGAGTAGGAAGGTCTGAGCAGCCCCCACTGACCTGAGAGTCCATGAGAATCCATGCGCTTCAGCTGCTTGGCTTCCAAGATGAGCACCGTCAGCTTGCCAGTGTTGGGGACATAGCGCAGTGAGAAACAGATCTCACCCAGATGTTCTTCCTGATGGAGAGATGCCAGTAATTAGTACCAAGCAGAGGAGCCAGCTCATCTGAGGCTGGAGCACCAGGCTGGCCCCAGGTTTCCTGTCTCCACTACTCCCATGCTTGCCCCTAAGGGCTTGCTTCTTGGGGTGGTGGCAAGCCAAGCAATAGCATATTCCTCCCAGCAGAGCTTCCCACCCACCAGGACCAACCTCCACTTTACTGGCCACCGCCAGGTCACTCCACTGCTCAATGACGTGCTGCAGGTTGACAGTGGCCAGGGGCAGCCGGACCTCACCAATGATGTCATGCTTGGCAAAGCGGTTGAAGTCATAGATCTGCATCACCAGTGTGGATTCAGACACCTCAGCCTGGGGTACCTGCAGGGGAGCACCTAAAAGCCCTGACTCACTCCTCAGTGGCAGCCCTGCCCCATGGAATGGAGTGGCAGATACAACATCAGATAATCCTTTCTCACATTTCCCAGTCCTGGTTGCACAAGCATCTCCCTGTCTGGAGAGGTTTTTGCCCAGGGAGCAGTGTCTATGCAACATTCTCAGTGGGATGAAAAAAACATCATTGGCTATAGTTTTGTACCTGGAAAGTGAAGCTCTCGTTGAAGACTGGGTTCAGAGTCTTGCGGTAAACTTTGGTCTCATATCTCTTCCTCACATCAGACATTAGGTAGACAATCACATATGGATCAGATGTGCCTCCACTGTCCATGGCCTTCAGCTCAACTGCCTGCTTCACACCAACTTTCAGCTGGAGAGGAGTGAGGCACAAGGTCACCAGGTGGAGGAGGATGGGGTCAGGCAGCTAGGGGCTCAGTGGGAAGCAAGGGAGTGCAACAGTGACGAACGCTTTCACACCAGGCAGGCATGAGAGCTGGCGGGCTTCAGGCAGCTGGGAGAGGGTATGACCACCTCGGTGGGCAGCAAAGAGTGACAATTCAAGAGCACAGCTGTTTCCCGGCTCTGCCATGGCCATGAGCATCCCTACCTCTTGTCTGCGGAAGATGTACTCCAAGGAGTACTGCAGCTTTCCTCGCCGCTTCTGCTCTACTCCCTGCTCCAAGTCCTCCATCTCAGGCTGGACCTGCAGCAGAGAGCAACACTACCCTCAGGATGCACTCAGCCATGTCCCTGCCATGCCATGCTCCCATCATCCCAGGGGCTGGGCAGTGCAGCAGCAAACCTCTCAGGGAGGTGGAATTGGGGGAAGGCAGGACGCACAAGGCTGGTCGTGGTGGAGCTGCTGACGGCGCACAAGCTGATTCTCTCCTTCTTCTTGGGCTGCTTCTTGCTACAGCAGCACCGGACGATGCAGATGAGGAAGAGAAGGAGGAGAATGGCCCCTGCCACAGCCACGGTGATGAGCGCCCATTTGGGTACTGGTGCAATGTTCAGAGAGTGGAGTTGGACAGAAAAGTTAAAACCAAGCAAAACATACAGAGTACATTTAAACCCCTTCCTGGTGCTTCAGCATTAAGGAGTTGTACTTTCAAAATTGCCCCAAGAATCCTGAACAGGCCCCATGCAGGGAGACTGTGGCTGAAGACCATTCCCCAAATGGGTAGCAAAGATACCCTCTGCTCCTGAAGCAGCATGGTACCACTCTGCAGTATTTCTGCCCTGATGGAGCCCACTAGAAAATGGAATTTGAAGGGAGGGTGAAGTGAATACACAACCTCAGAGTCCAGCAGCTCCATCAGATAATGCTGTCTGAGAGAGCAGGGCAAGAGATGCTGTACTCACATGGGATCCAGCTAAGCCAGCTGTCCAGGGAGCCTGGCCAAGCCGTGGTGGTGACGCTGGTGTGTGGGGAGGCCGTAGCCCTGCCTTTCCTGGCTGCCATTGCCATGGCTAAGCTGGGGTGACCTGGGAACACAGGCAAAATTAAGAGGGTGGGGATTTCCTTTCCGGTAGCACGTGTGCTGCCCCTGGCCCAGGGCTCTAATGAGAGCAAACACAATTAAAATATAGAGCCCAGGGTAAGCAGTTAGGGCTTGACCACATTGACCATGAGGTGTGAAAAGGAGCGGGAGGGAACCACTGGCAGGGACGACGCTGCGCCAGCCGGCCCCTCCCATATAGCCTTCTCCTTCAAATCGTTGCACGTCTGCTTGCTGAAAGGGGAGAGATGAGGTGCGTCGGGGGAGGTGTTTTGAGAAATCACCTGGCTGTAGGGGACAAAAACCAAGAGCTGTCTTGTGCTGGTTCCTCCCTGGCCAGGCAGCATGAGCTGAAGGGTTTGCTTAGCTCCAGCAAAGCCCCAGCATCAGCTGACACTACTTTTTGGCTATTTTCCCTCCTGTCGCAGGTCTGAGGAGCGGGAAGGTTGGCTCCTGGGCTTGCAGCAGGGCTAGCGCCCTCGTTGCCGGTGGAAGTGCTACCACCAGGCTGAGGTAACACCGGCTCGGAAACATTCCGTGAGCCCGGCCTGTGCACATGGCAACGCTGACACAGCCTAAGGGGAGGCTTCAAATTTAAAGCAGGATGCTTTTACAGCATTGCTTTCCCCATGGCAAGGCTCTTATTCTAGCATGAACGTTTCCTCATAGCCAAATTCCTTTCGCTTCAGCGGCAGAGGTGTGCCCGGAGCCGTGCTGCGCGGTGAGCGGGTCTGCAGCCGGCACGGCACGGCACGGCACGGCACGGCACGGCACGGCACGGCACGGCACGGCACGGCACGGCACGGCACGGCACGGCACGGCACGGCACGGCACGGCACGGGTGGCACCCAGCCCCGGAGCCCGGGCTGGCAGGTACGTGCCTGTTTGCCTGCTGCCCCGCGTCCCAGTGGGCCGCTGCTCAAGCAGCCAACTCCACCTCGCTCTGCCTGCACTCTGCCGACGCTCTGCCCATCCCAAGGTGCTCCTTGCATGGGGATCTTCCCGGGGAGGAGGAAACCAGGTCTGCACTTCCTTTCGCGGAGCCCGCGAAGCCAGGAAGAACCTTTTTTTTTTTTCCCAGCTGTGTCCTTTGCTGCATCTGGGCATACGGCTGGAGAGACGTGGGACGTGCTGTCATCCCTGCGGCGTCATTGCTGGGACAATGAGGTACAGGTTAAATTACTTGTCCAGGGCTACCTGGGACTTCTGTGTCATCGGACACCCAAAGCACTGCTCAGGTATTTAAGACGTGACAGGCTACAGCTTTGGAGTGGGTGGACAGGACAGCACAGGTGAGCAGGCACCCACCCAGCACAGAATTAGGGGTGTCAGTACCTTTTGGCTGCTTCAGGCTGTGTCACATTAGTCTAACATTGACCCTGGCTTAAAAAAACCCTCTATCCCAACCCTGAAGAATGAACTGAGCCACCACTTTGGGAACGATGGGCACAGCCCTGCTGCGGTCTGGGACAGGAGGCATAATCTCAGTGGGCAGTCTGCATCCATGCATCCATGTTCCTGGAAAAGGGGCTGGGGGAACCCTGATTCTCACTCCCACCCTGTGCTGACTGGGTTCCCAATGCCAGACTTACCTACAAGTATCCTTCCCAGCGTCAGTCTCCCTTCTCTGCTGTACAGGCTCCAGTCAAGCCACCACGTGTGGTGGGGGCATGCTGTGCGCTGAGATGGGACCCCACCGGGCACGGAGCTGAGGGTGCAGAAGGGATGGTGGCTGCCCTGCACAGCCGAAACAGGAAAGTCTGCTTTGCCAGCCCAGGAACCGGGTGGCCCCAGTAGCTCCGCCGGCCCCACCTCACCGCTGACCCAAGCAGTGCTCATGCAGGCGAAAAGCCAGTGGGGAACTCCCTGCTGGACCAGGAAGCAAAACCTGCTCTCCTGCCTGCAAGGAGCTGGAGGGCATTGCTGCCCAGTTCCATGCACTGGGAAATTCACTTCTCCAAGTTATCCCTGCAGCAATACTGGGCTGGACTGTGTGGCTGCAGGCACTTAGAGCAAGGGAATGGACACTTGCAAGGGAATGGGTGCATGACTGCATCCATCCCTGGTGAGCTCTGCACTTGGGGAGCCCAGCTCCTTGGCCCACAGGGCATGCACTGTGTGAGGGCCTGCAAAATGTTTGTGTGGATGAAAGGGAATGCTCCATTCCAACCCAGCAGGGAGGACGGCCAGGACGAGGAGATACTGCTTGGGTGGTTTCATCCTCCAGCGCCAACAGAAGCACCAGGCACACAGCCAGAAGCAATTTCACAGGCTTCCATTGCATTAAATTTATGCTTGTAAACTTCTTCCCTTGCTGCCAATTCAGCAAAGTCTGCCCAAAACCTGCCTTATCACCACATAAATTTGGGGTGCTATCAGAAGCAGGGAGCAATACTGCAAAACTGCCAGTGCCTAATGGCTGACATAGTCATGGGAGGAGATGCCCCAAAAATCAGACTTGTCCCAGCTCTGGTCCACCACCCTGGCTCACCAGTCCTTCCAGATTTTCTTAAGGCATTGCCATGGTGGGTGCCTAGCCATGGGAGAGGGGCTAGGGCTGCCTCTCAGCCACCCAAAAAACAAGCCCACTCACAAGGGCCTTGCACTCCTGCTGCTCAGAGAAGCACCATCTCCAGGAGCAGGAGATACGGGAATGATGCTGCAGGAATGATGCTGCAGCAAACCTCTGGGGGAACTTTTTGCTCTAAACTGGAAGTCCCACAGGATGCACAGGAGAAATGCATTATGGGGGTGGGGAAATAGGGAATATTAAAATCCTCCAGGGAAAGGGGGTCTGCATATGCACACTAAAAGTGAACATATAAATAGCCTTTTCAACAGGCTAGAGACAGCTAAAAGAGATCTTAGGAAGAAATTCTTTACTCAGAGGGTAATGAGGCCCTGGAACAGGTTGCCCAGAGAAGTTGTGGCCCCATCCCTGGAAGAGTTGAAGGCCAGGTTGGATGGGGCCCTAAGCAAGCTGATCTGGTGCGTAGCATCCCTGCCCGTAGTGGAAGGGGTTGAAACTAGATGATCTTTGAGGACCCTTCCAACCAAAACCGTTCTGATTCTATGATCCCAGTGAGACCAAGTTGCCCAGGACCCTGGTGGCCTCCCACATTTTGGGAGGAGATTTGGTGATCCTGGTGATAGCCTGGTGTCATGCAGAGGGACAAACTGTTTGGCCTTAGTGCAGGTGAGCTTGGTCTCCTTTGGCAGAAGCCAAGTTGGGCAGGCTGCAGTGGACCTTTTTCCAGCAGTGGGGCAAAGGAAAAGCTGCAGGATGGTTCTCTGCAGCCCCCCTCCCCTCATCCTCTCCCCCCATATCCCTGACAGTTGCACCGTTGGACAGGAAAGAGGTGTTGAAATATCCCAGCACCATCAGCCTCACAGGGCTGGGTGCCACACAGCCTACCCAGAAAAATAAAATCCTAGCCCCAAAATCAATCCTGCTCAGAACAGCAGGTGAGAGATGGCTTTCAGAAGAGAAGGGGAAAGAGACCCAGAACCATTACAGTAGAATTGCAAATGTGCTGTACCCAGCCATGCTCTGCACCTGCCTTTGCTCCCCACATCCCTGCATATGCTGTGAGTCACTCTGGACCAGGTACCCCTATTTTTTCGGTCAGAAATATAACCATTCAGGGGCTGGGAAATGGGAGGACTAGAGGCACGCTATAAATACTCCAGCTGCAGAAATAAGACATCACGGTAGCGCTTGTGGACAGCGATCAGCCACTAAGCACAAGCTCCGAGGGAGCTCCGGATGCAGGAACAGCGCCGAGTCCCCTCCCCAGGGTGACCGTGACTGTGTCCGAAGCCAGGCCCAGCTGACCATGATCCTGTGCAATGCTGGCTGGGAAATGCAGTCTGGCCCGGGCACGACGCCAGCCAGCTGTCTGCCTACAAATCCCAGCACGCCGGGGAGCGGAGCTGCACCCCATCCCGGCTCCTGCCTGCTTCCTGCAGCGCGGGCAGGGGGAAATATAAACAGCAGCACCTGGGGGAGAGCTGGGATGCTGCCGCTGGACAGCCTGTGCCGGGGAGCAGAGGCAGCGCTCGGGGTGAGTTTGGGCTTTTCTCTCTAGCAGAACCCTGCCTGTGTGCAGGGGTAACAGCTGTTCCCTGCCAAGCAGCTGTAGGAAGAGCTGCGGGGACCAGCAGCACCCGCCTGGAATGTTTTCCTGGGGTCTCGCAGCGAGACGTATGCCTGTGCCGATCTGTGTGTCTGTATGCGAACAGCGCTGCGGGTTATTGGGGCAGGGAGATGGAAAGGAGAGGTCGGGCTTGGTTTGCAGCGCTTGGAAGAGTGAAGCAGAAATTAGAGGTGGATTCTCCCATGAGGAAGGGCTGCTCAGCTCCGTTGCCTCCTTGCATTTAATTTTGACTTTCAGAAAATACTTGGCTGAGATTCTGTCAGAGGAAAGCTTCTGCCTGCACAGCTGGGCTGATGTTTGTCACCCTCTCTGGGAGGAGACCCCTTCCCAGCATGGGGCATGGGACAGAGAAAGCAGAGGGATGCTCAGCATCTCCTGGCATTCCAGGCACCCCTGGCTGGGGGGGGGTAGCCCTGCTGCAGGACTTTCTACTCCTCAGGCAGTCGGGGAGTGCCCATGGAAGCAACAAGCCCCCCATGGCAAGCCTGTGGCTCTCAGGACCATCAGCCAAGTGTATTGCCTACCAGCCCAGGCAACACTTTGCAGTCCCTGAACAATAAACATTAATTAAATAAAACTGGGGCAAAAGATGGGCTCTGTGGAGACCCTGACTTGTCCTTTACATTGCATGTTGGCTTTGATCTGTGCTGGCACAGCCCCCCAGCACAGTAATCATTTAGGGCCTGACTGGCTCACAGGGCTGTGGAGGGGCAGACCAGTCCCATCACGGGGGTCTCAGTCTGTATCCAACATCTCACCACACATCTCTACTTACTCTGGCCTTTTACAGCTGCAAATGACCTGCTGATACAGTGAACGCCTTCATTTGTAGATACAAATTCACCAGTCAAGCAAAAGTGGCAAAAAAGGCAACAAGGATGTGAACTAGAAACCTGCCTATAAGATCTAATCTATTTTGGCTTTTAAAGACAGCCTTATCTTGCTTGGAAAAGAGCTCTGCAACAGCTTTCAGCAGTTCCACACAGAGAAAAATACTCTTTGAGAAAAACAAAATTGTGTTTGAAAAATCACTTTTCCGTCACATTTATTTGGAACTATTAGAACAGTTTTTCTCAGAGCAAAGCTGCTGTCAGCAGAAACAGGTTCATTTGGGCTGCTGTACTTGGCATGTAAGATGTTTCCTGTCTCCTTTCCACTCTTTCCCCTCTCTAGATTGACTACATTATAATCTGTCTGTTTAATTTTATATTTTCTCTTAAAGGCTCAGAGTTGAAGATGGCAGAGCCGGAAAGCACAGTCATAAACACCAATGTAAAACAGGTAAAAGGCTGTTCATTACAAAACACACATCCTGTATTTCCAAACCAGGTTTTGAAATGCCACCGCAGGAGATAACACGCCACAACCCAGAACTGTGGTGGCCTGAATTGCTTGTGCCTGGATTTCAGCAGAAGTAGCCTGTCCTTGGGCAGCTGGGCCCAGTGAGGTCCATGTGATTTCCAGTTGCATGGACAGGGCAGGTACATTGCTTATACTTAAATTTTGGAGCAGCCAGGGAGAAAGCAGCAGCTTCTCTACATACACAGAGACTTTATTCGACTGTCCAGAACAGACACGAACAAAGGGTGAAACCACCAGTATGTGCAGAGAAACGCAGCAGCGCACAGCTCAGCACAAACAGATGATGACTGTGTTGTGCCCACAAACAACAAAATTATGGAGCAATTCGCTCCGTGTGAGCTGTCCTTGGAGCATGTGGCACTTATCAGACAGGTTAGGGTTTCAAAACTGCCAGCCCCATCCTTGGTGGCCTGAAGATGAAGACTGGGTGTGGTACCTCTGGCATCAGGAACCGTGACACAGGGGTGATACCACCAGCACACAACCCCACCACTCTGGTTGGTGCCCTATGTCACCCCACCTCTACGAGTTCCTTCTCTGCTGTCTCCTGATTCCTCTTTCCTCTCTGTCCTGCAGAAAGACCCCAGCACAGCACTGGTCATTGCTGTGACCACCAGAGCCATCTTCAACCTGGAGGAGGAGCATAAGCTTTACCTGGAGAAGGGCAAGGAGGAATACACAAGGCACCAGCAGGCCAACCAGGACAAGCCCCTGCCACCAGGCACAGCCTTTGCCTTCATCCAGGTGAGCCCCATACCTGGCTAGGGGCACATGCAGACACTTGCAGGATGGGGTGAAAGCTCAACTTTCCCAGCTTTAAGTCTCAACTCTCATCACAGGGTGCAGTTATGCCTGTACTGATCTCTTGGCCTCATTGCAGGGCATCAAGACCTGTGCTCCTCACCAGTCCATCTCCCGCTGGTGAGGTATCCTGCTCTCTGCCCTCCTGACAATGACTTTTGCAGGATGGTTGCGCTGGCTCTCCATGACATGCCAGCCTTGCCACAGCTGACAGATGCAGCACAAACCACTAACCTTAACTGCAAAAGAGCCCGTGCAAAGGCACTGCAGTCATGCCTCTTTAAGAGTCCCATCTTCTCCTCACAGGCAGTGCAGTATGTGAATGAGAAGATCCTGGAGAGCAACCCAGCAGAGAGGGACCTCTTTGACATCCTGGTGCTCTCCAACAACAGCCCAGAGAGCGGCGCACGCATCATCAACAGCGCCAAGCACTACGGTAAGGGGGACCCATCCCCGGCAGTGCCTGCTTCCCCTGGAAGGCTGCAGAGCAGATCAGGCACCACAGTGGATCATCAGTGGCAAACAGAGAGCCAGGGGATATAAGGGGAAGGGGTTCTCTTGGAGCCTGGCTCCCTTCAGCCATGTCTTTCACACCAGGAAGTCTGGCAGCATTTTTCATGGCCCGAGCATCTTCAGGCAGCTACTGAAAATAAAAGAAGTTCTTTAAAAAAAACACCTTAAATCCCAGAGTGCTGTCATGAGGAATGCTCATTTAAGAGCGGGATGGAGGGAATATTTAACTGCATTCTGCAGTTTTGTAGGAGCAACAACAGGTTCAAGAAGATGCAGCAAGAATACAGGCAGGTTCCCCACACAGCACTGGGAAATTCATTCCCCTGAGCTCTTGCAGCAAAGCACACCAAGACCCAGTTGGGGAGTGGGGGGGCTGTGAGCAGGATGTTGCTCCATAAGACTTCACTCATATCCCTTGTCCTGAAGGCCTGGAGATCTCCAAGTTCTGCTTCGTCAGTGACGAGGACTCCACACAGTACCTGAAGTCCCATGGCGTCAAGCTGTTCCTCTCAGCTGACAGGACAGATGTCTGCAATGCCCTCCGGAGAGGTGTGTTCTCCCCTCCATCCCACATCCCCAAACCCACCACACTTTTTCCAAGCAGCTCAGAACCAAGAGACAACACCAGAGCCTGTGATTTCATAGGGACAAGGGGTGAATGGCACATTGATTACCAGTACAGTCCTGAAGAGTTCAGTCTCCTTTTCTGTCCTTTCCAGTAGCCTGCAAACACACCAGGGTTGCTCAGATGCCCTCACAAGTCACTGAGTGGATTATGCATCATTCTGGACATAACTCCACCATGGGCTGGTTGTTCCCTGCCTGACATTTAAACCTTTCTAACCAAAGATGCAATTCCATTAATCAATGAGAGTTTATAAGTGACTCCCAGGACTTTGTGAGGGTGCCACAGAAATGTGCCATCTTGGTACATGCAGAGTTACTGTGTGCTCAGGGGTAGATGTCAGCATGTGCCTGACCTGGATTGGAGGGAGTACAATCTCCCCAACTCCTCTAATGGGGTTAATCACCTTCTTATTAATTCACTTGGGTATGAGCACATCAGCTGGCTGCTGTCCTTCAAGGTCAGGAGCAAACAATCTGCAGCCTGGACTTTCCTTCACTACACAGAACATTCCTGAAACCTCCTTGAGAGCATCATTGCCCTGACAAGTGTCTCCCATCCGGGAGCCTGGGTCCACATATGAGGGTGGGCCGGGAGCAGCTTGTAAGAAGAGACTGTAATTAAGCCAATTATCGCAATCAATGGAGATGCCAGTCCGTATTATTCACACCACACAGCTAAATCTGGGCATTAAAGATTGAGGCTTGGCAGGGTGAGCAAGCACCAGGAGGAGGGCTGCTCATGCCTTGACAACCACCCACCATCTCTTAGCATACCTCAGTATCTCCCTAGACCTCGGTTTCTGATCAGCAGCGCTTTCTCAGGGGATAGCACACCCATGGAAAGGCTGGGCTGACTCCCCCAGAAGACTCCCTGCCTTGGAGGCCCTGGCATGGTGATGTGGGACAGGGCCACAGCAGATGCGCGGGGAGCAGTGGCCATGCATGAGCTGCCCCAGGGAGGGGTATCCCTCCTGACCCCACCTTGCTCTGTCTCACAGGGGTCTCAGCAGCGCTCGTCTTCCAGCAAGAGGTGCAGGCCCCCAGCACTCCACTCCGCGTGGTGTTTGACGGGGATGCCGTGCTCTTCTCCGACGAGACAGACCAGATCTTCGAGGAGCAGGGGCTGGAGGGGGCAGTGCAGTACGAGCAGGCAATGGAGGCCATCCCCATAGGAGAGGTGAGCATACTACCTCACTTCCATGGGCTCTACCATCTCTCCTGCTACGGCTTTGCCATGAACAGTCAAAAAAGCACAAATCCTTACAAATTCCCTATGCATCCGCTACTCAGTCCCTGGTGTGGGCCTGATCTGGAATCTCACTGGAAATCAATCTGTTATCTCCTATACGTAAGCATTAGCTCCTAAATATCTAGGATTGTGGTTACACCCAACATCACCTTTTGTAGGCGGTGACCTCTTGCTGTCCAAGTCCCTGCAGGACAGACCCAGAGGCACTGCTTCCTGGGATGTACCTTGCTGGTCACTTTGGGATTAGGATGAGCACCTCAAGGCTCACCTTCCTCCCAGGGACCCCAGAGCACAGCACCAGTCCCAGCATTGCCTGGTCCTGCAGCCCACAGACACTGTGTGCCCTGCAGAACCCTGAGAAACCCTGAAAGAGGAACAAGTGGCTTGTACAGGCCGAGTAGGTGTTTCCTTATTTCCCACACACCGCCAACTGTCTTGCTGTGCTTCCAGGGTCCCCTGAAGGCTTTTGCCATGCACCTTGGGAAGATGCGTAAGAAGTTCAGCCAGGAAAAATCCCCCATCCGCACCTATCTGGTGACAGCCCGCAGCGGCCGGGACATGGGCATCCGAGCCATCAAGACACTCCGGGAATGGGGTCTGCCCATTGACGAGGCTTTCTTCATGGATGGGGCTCCCAAGGGCCCCATCCTCGCCCAGATCCAGCCTCACATTTTCTTTGATGATGGGCTTCATAACATCCAAGGGGCTCAAAATGTGGGGGTACCCTCTGCCTGGGTCCCCTCCTGCTGCTGATGGGCTACAGGCCAGCAGTCCACCCTCCCAGCAGCACAGATGACTGGGTCAGTTGGAGGCAAAACTTCTGGTGGAGAAGGAAAGATCTCCTAACGTGCAGCAAGCAAATCTCAGGGAAAGGGGACGAGAGCATGGACTCCCATGAAAAGCTTGATGCGTATTTCTACTCCTGGTAACAGGTCCTCTACATCTTAGGATAAAGCCAAAAGACATAACTGCTTCAGGACAGAAGGACACCTTTGCTGTGACACTGAGGACTATGCCTATTTGCCATACAGGACCTGAGGACTTTTCTCAAAGAAATAAGTGAAGCTAATGCCACACACACAAGCTGAAGGAAACAAGAAAAAAATTATAGTTTTGGCTGTGCTCAGATAGTCTCCAATATGGAGCAGCACGGGAAGGACATTACCCTATTGAGTCAAGTCCAGAGGAGTGTCACCAAGATGATTAGAGGGATGGAGCACCTCTCCTGTGAGGAAGGGCTGAGAGAATTGGGATTGTTCAGTCTGGAAAAGAGAAGGCTTCAGGGTGACCTAATTGCAGCCTTCCAGGACCTAAAGAGAGCCTACAGGAAAGATGGAGAGGGACTGTTTACAAGAGCATGTAGTGACAGGACAAGTGGAATGGCTTCAGACTGAACAAAGGTAGATTTAGAT
Source organism: Pomatostomus ruficeps (assembly GCA_013400735.1). Lineage (NCBI taxonomy): Eukaryota > Metazoa > Chordata > Aves > Passeriformes > Timaliidae > Pomatostomus > Pomatostomus ruficeps. The sequence continues at coordinate 203,179 of VYZT01021181.1, forward strand.
CAGATATTAGGAAGAAATTATTTACTGGGAGGGTGATGAGGCACTGGAATAGGTTGCCCAGGGAAGTTGTGGATACCCCATCCCTGGGAGTGTTAAAGGTCAGGTCAGATGGAGCTCTGAGTAACCTGGTCTAGTGAAAGGTGTCCCTGCTCACACCAGGGTGGCTGGAACTGGATGATGTTAAAGGTGTCTTCCAACCCAAACCATTCTATGATTGTACAATTTATTCCCACGATCTTTGCCTAAAAGGGAGCCCTCAAGACCCTGCCTCACCAGACACACTCAGCCTGGTTTCCTGAGGAGAGTGATGTGCTAGTGAGTGCTTCAGGCAGCTCCAGCTAAACTTAGAAGAGGGAGAAAGACTTCAAAACTGTAAAGGACCTACAAACCTTTTAGGAATGGATGAATGGGTTAAAGAAAGCCCAAGCTATTCCTCCTCATAAAATAAATTGTAGCACAAGACAGCTTTCCTTAGGTATGCACACTGCTCACAGAGTGCTTTTAGGAGACAAACCTGTAGGACACTCAGCTCCTGGAGCTGCAAGACAGAGACAAGGCTACAACCCAACACTGAGGTCCATCCAGGAGACAGAACAGCTCCAGTGTCCCACCAGGAGAGGGCACTGGAGATGAGTTGCTGCAGCGCAAACCATGGAGGGGCAGGGGCTGCAGACCAGCACTAGAGGGGCTGGGGCAGGACTGGGGGCTGCGGCCAACCTTAAATGGATCTCCGGGGCCATGGGTGGAGGGCATGGGTGGGGGTCTCAGGAACGACTGCTCCTTGCACATGGGATATGTGGGTGTGCTCGGTTCCCTGCCTGACATCACACCACCCCTCATACAGCGATGCTTCTCCTTTGGCAGTTTGTACTTTGTTCCTAATTTTCTTGGGGAACAAGGAACCCGCAAGGTTCCCTTGCAGGTTTCTTTGCCCAGGGCTGGATGTGAGTTGCCACTAGAGGCCACTGTGCTGCCTGGGGACATGGCATTTCAAATCCCTACCAGCTGTCCAGAAACACCTCATAAAAAACCACAAACTGGCTGCTCAGGCGGGAGCAGGATTATGGACAAGGAGATAAAGGTGATGCTGGCCTAGTTTTTTTAATCTCAGTGTAATCAGAAAATAATTCTTTTTAAAGGCTTCCCAAGTGTTGTTGTCACCAAAGTTTTTTCCCCCCCAATAAATAAATAAACAAGCATTCTAGTGTGAGTGGTTGTTCCTCATACCTGTATCTAGCAGTGTGGGAGGAAGGGTGGGATAACTCAGTGCTTCTTTACACACATTCATTTATTTATCAGACATGTTCATCAAAATGGCTTAAATACACAAGAAATCTTCAGTGGGCTTTGGATTAGGCCCCTAAATGTCATCTTGTATCTGTGTCCCCAAGCTCGCTCCTGCTACCTTGGGCATGGGGACTCTGCACATCTTGCCTTAGCAAGGGGAGCTATTGGGCCCACTATGCCACTAGCACAGGTCCTGTTCCTGCCGTTGTGGCCACCATGTGTGTCCAAACTCAGGGCTGCCAGGGCAGGGCAAGGACGCCTGTCTGCACGGATTTGATAGGAAGCCACCTCCAAAGAAGCAAAGCCTGGCAGGGTCTTGGCACCAGCAGTCTGGCCCCTGGCCCTTTTGCTCAGTACAGATGCTGAAATTAGATGTTTTGAGGTAGCAACATCAACAACATCAGCCACTCATCATCTGCTAATAATGCTAAGTAGCCATCATCTGAGCAAACACTAATTACAGGATGCTTCAAACATGCCCAGTAAGCAGGTGCAGATATTCATCCCACTTTTGTGCAGGTCAGACACCACTGGGCTCAGTGTGGTGATCCAAGTGCCCACCCTCAGCCCTGCCCACCATACACAGCTGGCTGCTTTCATGGCAACTGGTGCTGGGGACATGGACCCATGTGGTCCCCATGGACCATGACCAGCTGTGGGTCACAGTGGTCATGGGCATCCTCCACCACTCCAACCCACCGCATTTGCCAATGCCTGGATGGGGCCAGCAGGAGCTTGGTCACTGCCTTGAGTGAGAGGAAATTAGCTGAGTCAAGGGTGGTGGGGACAGGCCCACGTGAGCCGCTGCAGTGCATGGGATGCTGAGGCAGGGGGAAAGTGCCACATGTCTTCCTTCAGCACTGTCAGCACAGTGGGGGATGACGGGGCAAAACGTGCCCAAAATAGGAAAGAAGGAAGGAAACTCAGGGCTTGTGGGGTTGCATCATATAGGGCCAAGTACAGCTGCTTCAGGCCATAGTTCAAGCTTGTAGCATCAAAACTGGCCTTATTGCCCTGCTCCAAAGATGGAGCATCAAAAACACCCTCTGTCAAGGACTGCTGCAGCTTTATGCCCTGCTGCAAGGACAAACTTGCTGTTTCTGTCTTAGAGGCATCTGTAATAAGTTCATTAATGCTTGGGATGCTCCTCGGGTTTTGGCTTTCTGAGGCATCTTAAGCTTCCTCCTTTAAGGGATTCCTGATGCCCCAGGGTCTCGTGCTGCTGCTGCAGCCTGAAGACAGTTTAGCTGCTGGGGCTGGTAAAGGCATGCTTCTCTGATACCCATTGCAATTTTGCTGGCCAGGGTGAGGCAGGAGGAGGCCACATTGCCATGTCACCACCACAGATAGGCTCCCTTTGAACCCTACTGGGTTTCACACCTTTCCACTCTGTGAAAAGAAGTGCAAAGGGGTGCAAAGCGGGCTGTGAAGACCTGTACTTGCTTCTGACTATTGCTTCCCAACAACCCCCTGCCACCCCAGCCAAAGCTGCCTGGTGTCTGGGTTCCCCTCTGAGACACCCTCCTGGTCCAGAGAAGGAAGTGGGCCCGTACTCAGCTCAGTCATGGGCAGGCCAGCTGCCTCCTCTGAAGGGCCCAGTTCTGCCAGCGATGCCAAACAAGTGGCCCTTGTTTTGGGGTGGGGCACGTGACCCCAGGGATCAGAGGCTACAGCTGGTTGGCCCTGAGAAGAAGTGGGAGACCTTTGCCCAGGACCATGCCCTTAATCCCCCACTCACTGCACCAGTCCATTTAGGGTTGCAGTGCTAAAAACAAAACAACTCAGTGCTAAGCAAGAGAAAGAGTTTTATGAAATGGTGGTACTGCAGGGAGGGAAGATTGGTGGGTATTTATCTGCTAATAGAGATCTGCAGTGGCAGTGTCTGAGCTGTTCAGCTTCATTGACTCCTGGCTGCTGCAGGACCTGGGCACAGTTGCAGCGTCTGCCAAGGATGCTCCCACACTTCCCTAACCTAAGCGCACCTTTAGTCACAAGCACACAGCAAGGCATCTTTACATTTCTGACCATAACCCTAACCCTAAGTCACCCTGGTGGCAGTGTACCTTGAGAAACACTCAGGAGTTCTCAGCCAGAGAGGCCGAGATGCCACGTCCCACGCTGCAAAAAGTTATTAAGAGGCTATTCTGCATGTAGAAGGTCAGAGAGAGGGTGTGCAAAGCCACAGACTGTATTTGCCAATGTACTTAAAACTTGTTTCAAGATCTTAACCCCAGGCAGTCACACTGAAAATAGTGGCTGTGGTGGCAAGTAAAGATAGAGCTTAGCAGAAAGGTGACAATTTATTAGAATTCAGAGCCTTTGTGGAAATATTGACAAAGCAGAAACTGCCCCAGGAGGTCCAGATTGATTCACCAAATCACTAGTGAGAGCTGGTTGCTCCCACTCCAAGAAAACACATTGCAACTTTTAAGCTGATCCTTGGGTTGCAATGGGGTGTTGACCCTCATCTTTCTGAGCCCACACTCCTCTCAGGATCAGAAGTCTCAATTGCTTCAGTGTGTTGTCATATGGAGGAGACATGATTGCATAAATGATGGTCTTCTTAGGGCAGCTTCTGCTGGAAGCTAAAGGAAATAATTAAATGACATCTAGTGCTGGCAAAGAAAATGAAATGGATGGTGTGCTTGGATGTGGCTGGAGGCACTTCTCTGCATCATGATGGAGAGACCCCATCAGCATGCCAATACCCCCCCATCTCAAGCCAGGTGCACATGGGGGACAGCATCAGGAATTGCTCAAGGTGGTGACAAGGTGAGTTGGGTCCCTGTGTTCCCCATCACATCCTGGCGTGGGTGGGGATGAATCAATACCATCATTGCCACTTACCACCCCATCTCGTCAGCCGCAGGTCACGCTGCCTGCTGCCAGCGTCTGCCAGGATTGTTGTTGCCTGTGCCTGGCAATTTCAGCCTGCTGCAAAATAACTCGGGTGAGGCAAACAACACGAGATCCTTGCCCCAAGGAGCAGACAGGGCCAGCAGCCGGGGAGAGGCAGGTCCCCTCCTCCCCAAGGTGAGTGCCAGGTGTGTCACCAGCCGTGGGGGAGGATGGGCCAGGGGATGACGAAGAACATCCAGCGCCGAGCAGGGTCAGGAGCGGGCAGGTGGTGTGGGGGCGGCAAGGATTTGGGCAGGGCCATGGAGTGCGTGGGACACAGGGACAGGCGATGTCAAGCTTGGCAGCAGCCCACTGAGGCAAGGTAGTGTGTAAGTAAACCCTAGTGAAGACACCAGAGCAGCTCACAATCTTAAAAATTGTAAGTATATTTCACCTATGAAATCATTTCTGGTTTTTGTTCTTAAATAGCTAGGAAAAGGATGGAAGAGCAAGATGTGATGGAGAAGTCCACTGGGGTGAAAACACTCCATGTTCAAAGGCTGCTGCAAATGGCCTTGATGAGGATGGAGCCATGCTCAGGGCTCCTGCCTGTTATAACATCCAGTTGTGTCACACGGCCACCAGTGATCCACCCCCACCTGCCACCAGGATCATGGTTTGCAGCATGAGGGACACCAAGGAGAAAAATAGCTCCCAGCCTTGGTCTTTTGCAACTCCACTTAGCACTTCCCCAAGGTCACTGCAGCCCATGACGGCAGCCAGAACATGTTTAAGCAGGCTGCTGGCCAGCTCTGCCTCCAAACCAGCCCCAGCCAGACGGCATGAATGGACTGGGGATTGCCACCACCCATGATGCCAAGGACATCTTCCCCAGTGCCCACGGAGCTGGGACATGATGGCTAGGGCCTGCATGAGTCAATTTGTTGTGCTTAGTGCAAACCTCTCCTCTGCTCACAGGTTTCCCACCATCCGGAGCTGCTACTAAACCACCTTTGAGGCTTGCTTTTGTGGGTGTTACCCTGAAAAAGGGTGTAATTTGGGATGTGCCAGTGCCACTGCAAAACGCACCCTCACCTTGTGAATTGTACATCAGTTTAGGAAACGGTGTAGGGAGTGGGCGAAGTCCTGGCTCCGTGCTGGGAAAAAGTTACCACTGCTTCACTCGGGATCTCAGGGATGGTGAATCAGGCTCCGCTAATGAGCTGCATCCAGCACCTTCACACTGGCACCAGCAGCAGCGGAGGCAGGGTGTTTGAAACGAGACTTGCCCAGGCTCGTGCACCCGTAGGCTCTGCTCAGCTCAGATGGAAGAATAGTTTTCTTTTCTCTTTCAGCAATGCACTTCGAATCAGAAATGCATTATTTTTGAATTTGAAGATGTCCTTTAAAAATCCCACCCACAGCTGGGCAAAAAAAATACCTGCCTCTCTGAGCTGAAGCTTTCCTTGCCCTGTAGGTCTTTGTAGTTCATGGCATTGGTACCACTGTGAGGAAAAAACCATTGAGGAAAGGGTGAAGGCAAACACACAGCCATGTGTAAGGACAAAGAGGCCATTGTAGCAACCCTGGCAGAGGGCTGCCAAACTGCAAATGGGAGACCTGCTAGAGCCCCCCAAAAATAAGGCATTTGAAACTGAACATGAGCCAGTGTGCCCAGGTGGCCAAGGAGACTAATGGCATCCTCACCTGTATCAAAAATTGTGTGGCCAGCAGGGCTAGGGCAGTGATTGTCCCTCTGTACTGGGTGCCGGTGAGGCCACACCTCAAGTCCTGTGTCCAGTTCTGGGCCCCTCACTACAAGAAGGACATTGAGGTGCTGGAGCGAGTCCAGAGAAGAGCAACAGAGCTGGTGAAGGGTCTGGAGCACAAGTCCTATGAGAAGCAGCTGAGGGAGCTGGGGGTGTTTAGCCTGGAGAAAAGTAGGCTCAGGGGAGACCCCATCGCTCTCTACAACTGCCTGAAAGGGGACCGTAGTGAGGTGGGAGCTTGTTTTCCCAGGTAACAGATAACAGGATGAGAGAAAATGGCCTCAAGTTGTGCCAGGGGAGCTTTAGACTGGATATTGGAAAACTTTATTCCCTGAAAAGCTGGTAAGGCATTGGAACAGGCTGCCAAGGAAAATGATGGAATCACCATTGCCAAAGGCATTTAAAACCCATGCAAACGTGGCACTTAGGGACATGGTTTAGTGGTGGACTTGGCAGCGCTGGGTTAATGGTTGGTCGCAATCATCTTGCAGGTCTTTTCCAACCTAAAGGATTTTATGTTTATAAACTAAGCCGCATCAGGTCCCTGCTTGTGTGGCAAAGGGCATGTGGGACACCCTGGTGTCACCTGCAGAGGAGACCCCAGTCTCCCAGAGCTGAGGCTGGGGTGCTCTTCCCAACTGGAGCTATGGAGCTGAGTCATTTGACCCCGCCTTGGGAATCCTCTCAAGCAGGTTTCGAAAGCACGGCCAGGCCCCAGGGGCGTGTCACCCCACGCCCACAGCTGCAGCTGCAGGGAACAGTGCTCTGGTTCACCCCTTGGAGCCACGGGGGATGCAGGGGGCTAGGGAGACAGACGAGCAAGGAAAGGGGTTCATCCACTGTGACAAAAATAGGAGTGAGGAGTGATAGATCCCTCCTGGGCTGTCTCTCTCACATGTCTGCCTTTTCTAGATGCCTCATGGCACTCCCTGTTCGCTCCACAAACAAGGAAAACTGTGTAAAAAACCCTAAGCCCAGGCTCGTGCCACTCTATCTTTTTAAGATAAAATGGTGCAACTCTCACAGTCCCAGCCTATAAATACCCAGACATGCTTCCAGCTCCTGGTTAAACATACCCACTGTACCTCTCAAGGCTTTAACATCAGGGCAAACATTCCACAGAGGTGCTGAGGGAGCCTGAACGCAGAAATCCTGGCTCCTTGCTGGAGCCACTGGCACCCCAGCATGCAGGCACTACAGTGTCAGCTCCAAAACCACTGATGCCAAGGGACATAGACAGATTAAAAACTGTGGGGATAAGCCCCCCAGTCCCTTCCCATCCTGCAAGCACCCAGGAGAGGATCAGTATTGTAACATTCCCTGACAGCCCCATTCTCCCTTTTTCCCAATAAACCATTGGGAACACGGGACATGCAAGTCACTTAGAACAGCCCTCTAAAAGCAGGGACCCTCTTGCATTGCTATGAGAGCCATCCCAGATGAGGTAACAAGCCTTGCTACCACGAAGCTCAAGCAAAGGCTCATTCATAACAGCAAAGCTTGCCTTTAATCCCTTGGAATCAAAAAACACCCAGACACAGCCTGGGTCCCGAGTTCTTTACTCTGCTGAAGCATTTTGCTGTGCACTCTGTGATGGTTCTGTGATGTTCTCACCAGCCCATCCCTGCACACTGGAGCCCACTCCATAGCCACGGGATTCTGGCAGAGACTGGCCAGACTGGAAATGCTCGAGGAGGAGCCGCCATAGGTGCCCCAGCCTGGGAGCCAAGGTGCAGGTTGCCTGGCCAGCTACAGTTTCCCAGCCACTTCAAAGAGAAGGAAGGAGGGCTGGTACTTCACTTGCTCTGTCACAGGCTCCAGGAAAGCCTGTAAGGGATGTAGGGGAGGCTTGGCTCTGGTGTCAGGACTGTCCTTTTTGTCTGCAAAGCACGTTTGCAAAGGGGTTTAGAGCCCTCGGGGAGGGTGGGTTTGCTTGGATGGGGCCACAGTCAGGTTGGTTTATGTCTGACCCACTCCTGCCTGTGGGCACCCAGGGGGACGAGAGGAGGAGACCCGCGAGCTGGAGCCCACAGCAGCAGCAGTAGCAGCGATGCCTCTGGGGTCAGGCTACAGGTGCTGGGGACCCGCTATGCCCTGGCCGCTTGCCAGAATGAGCCATGCTGGGTTTTGCTGAGTCACACAGAGCCTCGGGGCCGCGAGAGCGACTGGTTTTGCTGACTCATGGTCAGTGGCACTCAGCTTGACCACACACCCGCAGGGGCAGGAGGGAAGCGGATGCTGGCCGAAATAACGGGACCCACCAGGTTCAACCAATGCCTCCAGTGACCGCTCCAGAAAACCTCATCCCAATGGCTACTGTGTCCCACAGGGAGGTGGCAGGTTCCCTGAAGCCCATCAGCTTGACCAAGACATGACAATTTGGAGAGCTCGTGGGATGAAATACAGCCCAGGGCAGAAATGCCCCCTAAAAATACTCAGCATGGATCACAAATGGGGGGTGGCATGCATGGACCCAGGGCAGCAGGATCCTGTGTGAGGCCATGGGAGGATGAAAGAGGCTTAGGGACAGAGTGTGGGAAGATGATGGTGCAAGTGAGGTGCCAGTGACATGACCCAGCAATTTTCCAGAAGTTGCATGTATGTGAATGTGATGGGAGAGGGACAGGAACCCCACTGCAAAGCAAGGGGTCTCCCACTCCTGCAGTGCCCAGCTCATCCCACAGGCTGCTGCTTTCCAATCCCCATGACTGGGCACAAGCAGGGGCAGAAAACAAGGCCCCCCTAGCTCTTAGGACTTGGATGGAGAAATGTCTGTAAATCCGATTTAATTTTTATTGTTTTTCCAGCAGGTCTCATGGCTCTGCAAGAGCTTGGTTGGGGCAAACAGAGATTAGCCGTGGCTGCTGCCTCCTGAGTTGGTGGGGTGACACATCTGAGCCCTGTTATGACATCCCGGTGGTGGCAAAGAGCCCATCCCGGTAGTCCTCGATGCCCAGTCTGCATTTTGAGGGAGGGGCAGACAGGGTCTGCTGGTGGCCAGTGTTCCCCCCGGGCTCTGCCCTGCACCAGCATCGTTCTCGAAGGCTGCAGGTGGCCCAGTACTACCACAGTGCATTTTGAGGGGTGGCAGATACAGCTTGGCACCCCCTGCCGCCCCCTGCGCCTCAAAAGGCGGCTGTGGCCTACGATATGCTCATCTTCCCCAGAAACGCCCAGACTGGAGGTGTCCTGGGGCCAGGGAGAAACACGGGGCTGGGCGGGGGTGCACAATGAAACCCCCGTGGTGACGGCGGGTGGGCGGCTGAGGTCCGTGCGCAGCCGAGTCCTGCGAGGAACTCGGGGTCTGCTGCCTGGGGCTGTGCGTGTGTCGGGTGTCCCCCCCCCCTCCGCTCCCCTGGGAGAAAAAAAGGCAGAAAACCTGGAAAGAACGAAAAAAACCACCCAGCAGAGGGAAGTTACAGGCAACCCAGAAGGAGCCCGCGCGACCGGGCAGGCATCTCGTGACTGATTTCATGGTGTTTATTCCCCTTTCCCGGGGGCTGAGTCACGGCCCGAGGCGCCGGGGGTCAGCCCGGAGGGGGCCGTGAGGCGGCGCCCCCGGCCCCGCGCCCTCTCCCCGCCCCGCCCTCACGTGACGCCGCTGGTTGCAATTTTAGACCGTCAGCTGACTCCAGAAATCCGCGGAGAGGGGCCGCTCTCCCTACAAAAACAGGGACGGAAACCCGGCGCGGCATCGCGGCCTCTCAGCGTCGGCACCTCCAGCCTGTAACCCCTCGCCACCGCCGCCACCAGCGCCATCGCCGCCATGGGGCCCCGCGGCCTCCTCCTGCTGCTCGCCCTGGCCGGGTCCTGCGCCGCCCTCATCAGGTGAGACGATGGGGGTTCCTCAGGGGCTGCTGAGCCGCCCAGGTTGGGGGGGACATGGGAAAAGCACTCCCGGTGTTGGTGCAGCCGCGGCCTCCGGGCAGCTCTCACAAGCACCTCCATACGGAGTGGCTCCCCCTTCATCAAAGCAGAGGGGGGAAGGTCCGGAGCCCCCCCATCCTGCCCATAGAGGGGTCTCGCCCCAGCTTCCCCTACACCTGGTGATCTCTGGCAGCCCCCCGGCCTTTCCCCCTATCCTCCGGCTTTGGGAAAAAACTCTGAACGCAGCACGGCGAGGGGGATCAAGCGTAGGGTGTTGGCAGGAGCCCAAACCTCACCCGCCTCATGCTGGTGTGTCCCCTGTTTTGAGCGGAGCCCTGCTGCCCCCCTCCCCTGGGGATCCCTCCCCTACACACCCCCTTTAACAGGTGTGTGTTTTTCATCTCCACACAGGATCCCCCTGACCAAGTTCCCCTCCATGCGGCGGATCCTGAACGGGGTGGGCAGTGAGATCCCAGATGTGAATGCCATCACCCAGGCCCTCAAGTTCAAGCTGGGCTTTGCCGAGGAGGGTGAGCCCACTCCGGAGATTTTGAAGAACTACATGGATGTGAGTAACAAGCCCCCTGCAAACCATCCCCGCCCCCCCACTACAGTGGACCCCAGCACAATGTTGGGCAAGTGGCTGTCACTTGTGGGGCTATGCGTCCCAGGGGGTAGTGAGACATGCCAGCCTCCCAGCAGCCAGGAAGGCAAAGGAGGGAGAGATGTTGATCCTGCAGGACAGATTCATGCACCCCTATTGCTTAGTGAGTGCGTGCCAAAAGGTGCTTCCCATCATTACTAAACCAAAAATACTAATACTAGTAATTATAACAATAATAACAAACAACCCACTGCCACCCAAGCAGGAGCTTTTCAGTTTATGACCTATTTCCTTTCTCCTTTGTCACTAATTAACAATCTTAAATAGGGGCCTGCTCACGTACAATCCTTCCTAGCATCTTCTGGCCATTTGGACTCTACTTTTAGCAAGACAAGGCATAAAAATCATGCTCCGCTCCTTGAGGTGTTGGGGCATAAATGAGTGAGTGCAGGATAGAGGAAGAAGGCTCAGATTGGATACTAGCTTACTATGGGACTGGTGATGCAGGACCCTTCCTCTCACTATTCTTCTGCACTGCCTTTGGAAAACCCAGTACTTCCACTTTTTTCTCAGCAACTTAGGGAGCAGAGGGACCTGTGTGGTGGCAGAAGGAGAAGCCAGATAAAGGACATGAAGTTTGCTCTTGCCCTGCTGCCAGACACATGTGGGGTTTACTGTTCCAGGGTTTCTTACTGGGCAGTGTAGGATGTGAGCAGTAGCTGGCAAAATAAAGCTGGGCCCAGATATTTAGGCATTAATGCAGGATATGTTCCCCCTGCTGCCCTTCTCCAGGGGCTCTTGTCACCCAGCCAGTGCTGTCCTGTCCTGGAAAGGGGCACTGGTGTTTCAGTTGGCAGTGCTGAAAGACAGGGCAAGTGGTTGTGTCACGGTGTTGTCTCTTGCAACCACAGCTCACACCGCCGCTCAGGGCAGCACTGTTCTCCCTTGTCACACACAGGGGCACCAACCAGCCTGTGGTGGCAGATAAGGACCATGGGGTTCCTCCTGGCCTGCCTGAAAATGCTTTTGCTGCCAAAGGAATTCTTGGGACAACCCCCACTAGCTTGCCTTGTATGCTTCCTACCAGCCCCTGGGACCCTTCATGGGTCTGTGTAAGTGACAAACGGAGCCCCTGTACCGAGGGTTAATTTGCAAGCCCCAGCAATAATTACAGAACCTCTGGAAGCAAGTACTGCCTCCCAATTATGGCTAATTGCAATGGATTGTTAATTACTCAGCGAGCAAGCCTTGCAAACTAAAGTCACAGGAGGTGAACAGCTTCTATAATCCTGTTTTCTTACCCATCCCTCCCCCCCCCCAATTAAGTATGTGGGGGGTTTGGGAAAGCTACTGGCTGACTTTCCTTGCTAGCAGCCTTCTCTCCAGGACCCTGAACCAGCTGCTCATCAGGCAGCTTCCTGCCTGTTTGGTAGGACTGGGGAAAAATGAGTCCGTGTAGCACCTGCCTAGCATTCTCCATTCATCCTCTTCTCTGTGGAGAGAGGGATATCTTGCCAACAACTCAACCATTCAGGTTTCTTCCAGTCTCAGCAGATACGTAGTCTCAGAGCAAAGGGGTATCCATCAGATACCTGTGCTATAGGGACTTCTCCCAGTCTTCCACCCTGCAGGCCTAAATCCACCTCTGGTGGTGCTGCTGATGCTCTTTGCTCTCACCACTCCTCCGGACTTCCAGCTCTCGAGACCGAGCATTTCTTTATTTCCCCCACACCCAGACCTCACCAGCAAGCACCAAAATTCCCCACAGCTGTACCTCCACCTGCAGTGGGCAATGCTGCTGCTTGCTGCAACCCACAATTTCTCTGCAAACCCACGAGCAAAGCAGCTTCCCAGCCAGTTTCAGCTTTTCAATAACGCAGGTGTTTTCTTTGGCTTCCTTCCATCATTTTTGCTCATCCTTGTAGTGAACTGCATGCTAGCCTGCAGACCTTCCCCCTTCTCTTCCCTGTCTCTCTGCCCCAAATGTCCTCCCCCGCACACACCCATCCCGCTTGTCCTCGATTTATCCTTTTCACACCCACTGTAATGAGTTGTGAATACTGAAGGGGAACCTCCCTTCCAGAGGACAAAGGCTGGGAACCCATCAGTGCCGAAAACAAGAAGAGGGCAATGTCTAGATAAGAAGCTGATCCTCTATGCAACACTAAGAGATTTTTTTGATCTTTAATCCCTGCTTTTAACCCACTGCCTCTGCTCATGGCTGCCTTCTTCTCCTTTGCAGGCCCAGTATTACGGTCTGATCGGCATTGGGACACCCCCCCAGAATTTCACCGTGATCTTTGACACTGGCTCCTCCAACCTCTGGGTGCCATCTGTGCACTGTTCTATGTTGGACATCGCCTGCAGTAAGTGTCGTGGGTGCCAGACTGCTCAACAGCTTCTCCTTCCCTGCAAAATGCAGAGCCTTGCATTGCAAGAGGAGAAACTGAGGCAGCAGTGTGAAAGGGCTTGCCAGAGGCTGATGGGCTTTTTAGGATCAGAGCTGGAAATACAATCCCAGCTTCCTGCATCCATCCTTCATTAGTCTTTTCCTGGGGTTTTTCCCTTCCAAGTCACCCCTATACAGGGCCAAATCCTCTCCAACAGCTTCAACCCTGCAGCAGGGGAGCAGCATCATCAGTTGTGATGTTTCTCCCCAAATTATAGACCAATGCTGCTGTTATCCCATTGCGCAAGGCTGACTTTTTTTAAGTCAGCCTCTTGCCAGATCTGATACAAACTGTCCTAGTTTCTGGTTCATTGCTGCACAGAGCATGTGTGTGCATGTTTATGGAGTTATAATTAATGAGAGTCAGGTAGGCACAATGAAGTGAGAATGTCTTAGGGACTACAAGTTTTTTTTTATTCTGTGGCGTTTCTATGCAGTAAACCTCCACAGCTGAAGATGTCAAACCTGGCTGTGGCAAAATGCCGTTTAAAAGCCACTGGTTGTGCTGCTTAAGCAAAGTGGAGAAACCTGTGGAGTCAACAAATGCAACCATAAAAGGCATTCCAAAGTGCTCATTGGGAGTGGAGTGGAAATTTGGACTTCTTGTAGACAGACCTTTTTGCATACGTGAAATGAGATTTAGGACACCGACAGGGTGGTGAGGTCCAGACCTGGTATGCCTAGGGGGTTCCTGATTTGTGGCAGGGAGCTGGTTTCACAAGGCAGTGCCTTGGGAGGTGCTGGGTCCCAAGGGCTCATTTTATGAATATGCAAGGATCTTAACATCCTTCCAGACTGGAATCTGAACTGGGACCCAGACAGCCTGGCTGGGAAACTCCTTGTGTAGCACTGTCACTTTGTGTAGGGCTCAGCTGGTTCATCCTCAGCCGCTGCCTGCACCACTCAGCAACCAGCCATGGGACTGCGCTGGCCAACTTGTCACTCGGGAGGAGTCTGTGGAGGAGGAACCTACCTGGCCATAAAACCAGGGATGTCCTACGGCTCCCAACCCATTCAAGGGTAAAAGCAGCTTAGACTAGGGGAAAGCCCTTCTCCTCTGCAAATAAAGGAATATTTTGAGTTCTTTCTGCACTAAAAACAATGTCAGAAAAATTTCCAGCTACTCCTGGTAAAACAGAGAAGTCCATGAGGTGAAAATGTTCATGCCCAGAGCAGCCTATATTTAAAGCCACCCTGGTTCTCCATGGCATGAGGAGGGACATATTTTGCTCTGCTGTCTAATGCATCACACCAGCTACATAACCTCTAGGCTTCTAATACCCACTGGCCAAATCAGATTAAACAACCTGAACTGGATCTGCCCACCTAATTCCCTAGACACTGAAAATGCTTTGTTAAGCAGTCTGGGCTTTGCAAACACTGGCTTCAGGCCCACCTTCACATTGTTGAGTGTCCATTTGTCCAGATAAGCTGGGTGGTGTAGGGTTAGGTATTGGGGAATCATAGGTATAAAGGAGCACTAATGCTGTGTGTCCCCTTGTATCCCCCTTCCCGGCTGCAGTGGTGCACCACAAGTACGACTCTGCTAAATCCAGCACCTATGTGAAGAACGGCACCAAGTTTTCCATCCACTATGGGACAGGGAGCCTTTCTGGGTATCTCAGCCAAGACACAGTCACGGTGAGTTACAACTGCCCCTGCCCCAGACTGCTTTCAGTAGAGTGCTTGGAGCTGTTAGATTTCAAAGGGTCTCTTTTCTTGAGTCTCCTGCTCATACAGAACATCCTTCAGTATTGTGTTTCCAAGTCCTTTGAAATGACATGACAATGATGACCATGAAAGTAACAATAACCATGGCAGTCTGAGAAGTGGGACGGTATTAATGTGCAGGTCAGCAGTCTGGGAGTGGGGACTGCTTGCATGGTGCCCCTGCAAACATGGACTCTGGCCATCCCTCCAACCCTTTTCCTGGTGACCCCAAAAACTTACCAGCCCGAGCACGTGCCAACACCACTGCACAGACTGCTGGTGGTGCCCAGCTTGTTCTTGGCCAGTATCCCCACATTAGTTGATGCCCATATGGGCAGCTGCCCAAACACAGACCAGAAGAGGCCTTTTTACTGCCCCATCCTGGTCTCACATCAAGAATTGGTGCTTATGCTTGTAAAGGCTGGGTAACACCCTGGGGGGAGATACCCCAGCAGAGTTCAGGATGCAGCTTGTGTTGGCAGGGTGGTGGTTGCTTTACAGTTTGCTTTTCAGCGAGCAAAGGCTGAGCTTTCTGTCCTGTGAAGGACAAGTGCGTTTCATGACTTCCTCCCAGGTACAGATGCTCGGGAGAGTTTGCCAGCTGCCAAACGTCAGGGGTGCATGTGCTCTCAGATTACTCCTCTCCTGGCAGGGATAAGAGCATATGTTTGCTTTGCAGGGGGGAGAAACAAAACAAAAGTTTTGAATAAGCACATAAATCTGGAGATTTGGAGGTTTCTGTTTAGGTTCATCTGAAAAGTATTGGCTTACCAATTTCATCAGAATCAAAAGTATCCAGAAGAAGCTTAAAGTATGTGACTCCTGCAAGATCCACTCTTTAGCCCATCCTTACAGCACAAAGATGTCAGGCTAGCCTGGAAGCATCAGCTGTTGCCTCTACGCTGCATCCAAAGATGCAGCAAGGCAAACAGCAAACTTCATTGTCCTTGGAAAGTGTGGGCTTAATGCAAGGGCTGAAATGAGTCAGAAAAGAAAATTGCAGATTTTTCTCTTTTTTGATTTGTAATTGTCGCCCTAGTGCCTGTTTGCTAATTAGCTCTCGATTTCTCGGCAGCTCAGAGGAAGGATTTTGTGCCTCAGTTTGTTTGGGAAGTGGGGATGGCTCTTGGGAGAAAGCACAGTGTGTAGCTGTTGTATGGAGCTGAGCCATGTCCCACTTGTAGGAGGCAAGAGCAGGGGTGACTCTGAGGGTCAAGGACCTTCAGCTTGGACACCAGGATGCATCCTCTGATGCACAACATGTTGTAGGTAAGCTCTCAGTCAGGTATAGTGTGGAAAGAAAGACAGTGAAATAACCTTCAGGATGACCCTCTTGGCTCCAGCCATTCTGGTGGGTGGAAGCAGCCACGACAACCTCTGGTAGCACTGACATCGGACCAAAAGATGCTTGTTGGCAGGTAGTCCAGAGTCCCTCAGCCCTGAATTATTTTTTTGAGAGGGTGATGAGCTCATGTCAAACATCCTCTCTCATTCTGTGGAGGAGCGATGCCTTGTAGTGCTGCATTCCACAGTGGTGCTTGCTCTCTAAAGAGCAGCGGGTTCAGCCAGCCCTCTGCTGCTCAGGCATCTCATCCCTTTATCACAGCCCAACCTTGAGATGACCTTTAAGGACAGCAGAGGAAACTAGCTGGCCATGGGGCATAAAGTCTCTCCCATGACTGCAGTGCAGATACACTGCATAGGAGATGACTTTCCTTGCCTCTCCCCTGTGCCTCTGCACCCCGAGCCCTGGTGCCAAGCTGTGCCACAGAGGCCCTCACCTCTTGGTCTGCCGTTGTCATCCAGTGCTTAACTGCTGGCTGAGGCCGCTAACAAGGAGGTCAAGGAAGCTGTGGAGTGCTGACACCTGTCTGCAGAGTTCTGGAGGGTGGCCACCACATGGCCATCCACTGCTCATGATTTTTGGTTGCTCAGTGTCTGGGCGAGAGCCAGCCAAGGGACAGAGACAAAGGATCTGTCACCTGGCAGGAGCACTCTGCTGAAGATGATCTTGGGTTTCAGCCCTGCTGAGAACCAAATGCAGGCAGGGTCTGCTGAGAATCCCTGAGTGGGCAGAAATCTGCCTCCCCTTTGGGATGTGCAAGCAGAGCAATATTCAAACAAACCTGACACTCAGTGTTACCAGTCCATTGCATTTTGCTTTTTTTAAGCAGAAGCTTCATTGAACTTTCTCAGCTGCTGAGGACCAGCGGTGCCGAGGGGTGGCTTCTGTAAACCTGGAGTGTACAACTGGGGCACGCGCTGGCGAGCGGATGCACTGCCGTGCGCTCTTTCCCCCCACATCCTGCCCTGTGGCTTTTAGCTTTCGCAAGGCTCGATCGCTCTTTCCTAGTGCAATCCTCTGATACCATTAAAGGCAGCACTGCTGTCCCAGCCTTGCACTGTCTAACCCTGGGGGGATATTAGTAATTTACAGGGATCGTTATCTGCCATCAGGTAGGAGAGGCCAGCTTGTCAGTCCAGCCTGGCTCACTACAGGGCTGCTAGCTGCAGGCTGAGAGGCTGAAATTGTCCTAGCATGGATGCTAAAATTGCCTGTGGTCAGCCAGAAGCTCAGAAGCCTCCTGAACTGCTAGAGCCAGAAGCCAGCAGATGCGTCCTGCTCCCCATCAGCAGAGCTATCCTGCTTTCTCTGATCATCTTTCTGGGGATCTGCCCTTGCAAGGCGTTTCAGCTTTCCAGTGGGGAATGCCAGTCCTTCTCATGGCTGGCAAGGGAGGTGACCTTTGAATTCTCAGTACTCTGCTTGCTATTTTTGTGCTTCAGGCTCAACCTCGCTTCCTTGGCTGGATCTTCTCCCCTCTCACGGGAGGTCTCTGCAGGCTGGTGGCTCTTCCAAGAGAGTCAGCAATATTCTGGGGATGTTTCTTATGCAGGGGAGATCACAGGGGTGGTGGGCAGAGATGAGAGGGATTTTTGCTCCCGAGGACAGGTGCAGCACCCAAGGAGGTAGGATACACAGATGACTTAGAAGATGTCCAGAGTGGGGAAGAGGTTTGAAGGCACAGCACAAGAGCTTTTCAGACTGGGAGGAAATGTTGAAGTAGGTGATAGGAGAGGAGATGTAGGAGGGACAAGTGGATATGGAGCCTCTGTGCAAAGAGCTGCAGAACAGCAAGGCCAGTGCTGGGACACTAAAGGCTAAAGGGATTCTCCTGCCCTTAGAAGTATGCTGGGCTTTGCAGGGACTCGGGAGATTCCAGTGAGCTGGAATTGCCAGTCTCTTCCCCTGGCAAGAGTGGCACCGGTGTATCTGGTTTCTGCCGCTGCTTACAAATGCAATGGTGAAAGCAGGCAGGAGTGTGGCAGCACGTTGAGGAACGTGCTAAAGCCTGTGTTCAGTGAGGTTCCATTACCACCCGGGTCCCCTGAGTCAGTTTTTTTTACAATCTGCTTTTCCCTTCTCTCCCCATCTCTCCACAGCTCGGCGACTTGAAAGTCAAGCATCAGGTCTTTGGGGAGGCCGTGAAGCAGCCAGGAATGACGTTCATCGCTGCCAAGTTTGATGGCATCCTGGGCATGGCATTCCCAAGGATCTCTGTGGAGCAGGCCACTCCTTTCTTTGATAACATCATAGCACAGAAGCTTATAGAGAAAAATGTGTTCTCTTTCTACCTAAACAGGTAGTGTTGGGCTTGGTGGGACACCTCTGGTTGCGAGGGCAAGCCCAGTGGGCTTTTATCTGTCTTCCAGTAGCTCCTCTTGTCATTTGCTGTTTTACACTCTGGACATCACTCCCAGTTGGGGAAGTCTCAGCAAGTTCTACTTGCCTGAACAGTCTGGCCAAAATCTCCTGTTTGCTGCTCTGAAGGAAGGAGAAGGGAAGTAGAAAAGCAGCTCTTTCACTGATAAATAGCTGGGTGGATCTGTGACCAGATTTCTTAACTGATGAATAGACAGAGGATGTTTCCAGAGGAAAGAGAAATAAAAATATAACAGGGTTGTGATCATGAGATTGCTGCTGGTGCAGTCCCCTTTAGAGAGGTAAACAGCCCCAATCTGCTGCCAAAATCTGTAAGCCATGTGGTCACCACCATGTTGCCTCCCAGGCAAACATGCCCCTCATCAGTCATCACTAATGAGGGGGCTAATGCTCTCTCACCACCTTGGGAAGTCCTCCTCTGCAGCTGCCAGCACCTTCCCACCCCCTGCTGCTCCCCGCAGGACACCCCATCACTTTTCTGGCACCGCAGCAGTGACTCTGAACTACTTCAGCCCAAAAAGTAGCACGCCAAGAGCAGGGAGTGCAGAGAGGGCTGCTGCTGGCCATTCAAGCACCAGCCCTCCCCCCCTCACCATATTTCTTCCCATCTGCTCGCAGTGAGCTCTTATCTGATGGTAACCTTGAGAATTCACTCCGAGCCTGCTGGTTGGCAGAATCGAGTGCGGATAACCTAACCCTGCATCACCTGTGTCCAGCCCTGCACAGGCACTTACTACAAGCTGATTCAGGAAGTCCTTGTGTCAGTGCTCAGTTCCCCTTTGCCCTCCCCCTTCTCTGCCGGGGGTTTCTTCAGGTGTCTGTGAGAAACTACTAGGTGGAAAGCTGCAGGATGCTTTGCCTGGGCGAAAATATTCCTATTTCCCCATCGCAGCCTATCTCACAGTATCTGTCCTTATAGTGACATAACATGGCACAACATAAGTTATCCATCTGCAGTACTGTTAATGCTATGCTTCACCCCCAAGCACCCCAGCAGGTATCTTGGGGTCACTTGAACCCGGTTGTTCTTGCCCTGCCCTTGATGTTCACAGGTTTGGGTATTGTTTTTTAGAGACCCCTCTGCTGAGCCTGGTGGTGAGCTGCTCCTGGGAGGGACCGACCCCAAGTATTACAAGGGCGATTTCACCTGGTTTAATGTCACACGCAAGGCCTACTGGCAGATCCACATGGACTCGTAAGTTCCTCATCCACCTGACTACATGCGTGGGGTCACATGTGCAGACAGCACTTGCTTGAGGCTTGGCTGAGACCCTCCTCAAAAAGGAATCATCCCTGCAACACATCCACACCAAAAAAAGCAGATTAAAATCCCACTGCAGGGCTGGGTTGTTTGTCACTGTAAGGAGATGAAAGGTAGGAGCCATAAGGAGACATTCTGCAAAATCCTTTCCTCTTGTTTATGGCTTGACCCTTGAAAATGCCTACTGCATCCTTGCAAGGTGGGGGAAAATGCCAGTGTGTCCTCCTTGCAGGCAGGGTGAGCCCCATGGATTAAACCCCAGTTTTGCTCAGTTCTCAGCAAGGCCTGAGCTGCATGGCTGTCCTGCACACAGCCTCAGAGGAGCAGGATGAGGCCTCAGGAAGCCAGCCCTTGACTGAAGGGCATGGTGCAGCAATCAGCGCGCATTGTTGGAGGCAGAGGGGAGGAGAGCAGGCTGAGCTGACGGCCGTCAGCCCCGCGGTCTATTCTGAGCTCTCCCACGTGATGGGAACTTAAAAGTGGCCTGTGATCAGAGTGTGTCCTTTACCCGGGAGTTGCGTCCCTCCCCAGCGCGGGGTTTTAGTTCTCATTTTCCTCCACCCCTGCAGCGTTGGCAAAGTATGGCAGACCCTTGGCTAGAAGGCTTTGTCTGTCTGCACTGCCGTGAAATGTAATGTGGGTGAGGAAACCAAGCAGCTCCTGTCTTGCCTTTTCTCTGTACAGGAACCCTTCCCTTGCCCGTGGCTGTCACACCGCCCCTTAACCCGTTGTTTTTATGCAGTAGCACAGGCCATACAAGTCCGTAATTCATTGCCCTTAGCTTTCTCCCATGTCCATTAGCTGTGGCGCTAGCTCTGGAGTGCAGGTAGCAGGCAGGGTGCGCAGGCAGCATCCAGGCTCTCTGCAGAAATGCAGTTCCACTTCAAGGAACCTGCTCAGTCATGAGCAGACAACAGGGAGCCAGGGGGTCTGTGCACTGAGTTGGTGCTGCATCAGTATTTCTGAGTATCTGTCTTTCCTGAGTGTCAGCCCTCCCTTGCCTGCCTGTGTACTGCTTCCTGCAGCCTTCACTGGGAGACCTCTAAGGGTTGTGTAATATCTGGGCATCTCTCCCCAGGGTGGATGTTGGCAGCGATACGACTGTGTGTCAGGGGGGCTGTGAAGCCATCGTGGACACGGGAACCTCACTCATCACTGGCCCCACCAAAGAAGTAAAGAAGATACAGGCAGCCATTGGTGCAAAACCACTTATGAAAGGCGAGGTGAGGCTGGGCTGGAAACGTGGGGATCAATAGCCATCATAGCATCTGTGCTTACACCCTACTTTGTACCCAGATGCTTGTTGAGACCCTAGTCTTCTGCTCCCTCTGATCTTTGTTCCCAGCCTGTGCTCCTGGAACGGCCATGGGCATAGCAGGGACCTCTTCATTTTTTTGACCCTGGGTAGCATTCACCACTCTGCTCTTGCTCACGGTGGAAAGCCCAGGTCCCATGAACTTCGGGAAACTTTGAGTCATCTCTGCCACCCATCTCTAGGAGGTGGAAGAGAAGGGATCTGAGTTGCAGCTGAGGCCAAGGATTCACATTAGTGTGAGTCCAGAGACACTTCAATAAGAGTATATTTCATGCAGATGGCAACTCTTTGCTGCCCAGTTTTCAACCATCAAAGCTAATCTCACAAGGCTCTTTCTCCTCCCTAAAACTGTGGAAGAATATGGATTATAAAGATCTTGTAGAAAAAAATGCCCTCTTCTGAAAGCCCTTCCAAATCAGAGCCCCATGAGCATTTGTAGGGCATTTCTGCAGTGTCAGAGACCCCAAACTGCAGCAACAGTTGGCTTAGACCTTCCACCATCCCCATGACTTGCCATTGTTAATGAAACTGGCTTTGTCTGTTCATTCCACTGTGAATCTCTGTGTACTGAGCCACAGCTGCCCCTCTTCTGGTAAAAACCCCCAGCTGTGCCACATCAGCTGTGGCACCCTAGGACTCAGCAGAGCCAGAAGCTGAATCCAACATTCTTTGGCTCCACGCCTATCCATAAAACTCTCTTGCCCCTCAGCTTGGAGCCCTAGGCAGGGAGCAGCCTCCTTATCCCAGCTCAAGCTTCTCTCACCCTGAGATGAGCTGGTTTTGGGGAAAACCACAGCAAAGATGCGATTGTGCTCAAGGAAGACTGAGAGTGTGGGAGGTCCAATCTAAAGCCTTTCCTGTTGCAATTTCAGTACTTGATCCCCTGTGAAAAAGTGCCAACACTACCTAACATCACGATGGTACTAGGAGGGAAGCCCTACGTGCTCACAGGAGAGGAGTATGTTCTCAAGGTACGTCCAGGCAGATTTTTCCAGCCTTACACTTCTTCCCCAAAGCCTGGCTTTTGTTTCCACTGCTCCAAAACACAAGAGCAACCAAAGTAGTGCCAGAGCTGGTGCTTAGGAAGAATTCTGAAGGCTGGGGTGTAAGGGTGATGGCGCTTCAGACGGATCCAGGTAACCTCATCAGTCTCATCAGAACAGGAATGAGATTGCCTGTGTAATGCTCATGAGGGATAGCAGGATGGTTGAGGAAGGGGAGGCAAGCTGTTGCATCACTTTCCACAACCATTTAGCTCTTCTTTGCTGCATTCTGGTGCCATGAGGCCAGCCTTATTATAGCAGAGGCCACCAGCCTGTCATTTAAGCCATCAGAATCAACTTGCAAGGACCATCTTGTGCAGACCTTAACCAATGGTTCTAATTCAGAGCGACATGGGTTGGGAGGTTTATGGTCATGTGCAGCTTTGCTTGATGCTTTAGTGCTTAAGGAAAGGAGAGCTGGGTTTGGAGCTGTAGAAGCAGTGGGTTGGGAGTCACTTTTGCAATCTGTGGATCTCAGTCTGGGAGAGGCTGAAGCAAAGGCAGCCTTGCAGGTGTTCTTGCCAAGCCTGCAAGGTTGAGAGAAGGGAATGACCTGCTTAGATTGAAGCTCTCACTCTTCTTTCTAGGTCGGTGGATCAGGAGAACAGATATGTATGAGTGGCTTTTCAGGCCTGGACATCCCACCCCCTGGAGGCCCACTCTGGATCCTGGGAGATGTCTTCATAGGACCCTACTACACCGCCTTTGACCGTGATAACAACTCTGTTGGCTTTGCCCCAAGTGTCTAAACACCTGACCCCCACTGTCTCTGCCACACACACACTTAAACACACACACATGGGAGCTGTAGAGAAAGGTTACCAGTATTAAAAACCCAGTGAGCGGAAGGAGGAAAAAAGAAAAAAAACCCCAGAAATGGAACTAGATTTAAAATTTCATGGAAAATAGCCATTAGTGCCCTACTAGCTACTTTTTCCACTCCGTTGAGGAAGTGGTGCTGGGAGGTCTCTAGCTGACAACTCCAGCTGGAGTAGTCCCGTGCTTTACTGCTAGGTCTTCCAGTAGTTCTTTTTCAGAATGATTCTCAGAGCTGAACAAGGCCCTCTCACACCTCCCAGCGCTGGTGTCTTTCCTGGGGCGGCAGCTGGCTCAAGCCTGCCCCTGGCACCTCTGTTCCTGCAGAGAGGCTGTGCTACTGCTCTTGAGTTTGGGCTTCTGTGCTGGGGGTGAGGGACAAGGGAAGGCTGTCTTGCACATTAGTTCTTACTGCTGTTTCACTCATAAAGTGGGGGAGTGGACGGCAG
Organism: Pomatostomus ruficeps; assembly: GCA_013400735.1. Taxonomy (NCBI): domain Eukaryota; kingdom Metazoa; phylum Chordata; class Aves; order Passeriformes; family Timaliidae; genus Pomatostomus; species Pomatostomus ruficeps. The sequence goes on from VYZT01021181.1 coordinate 226,311, forward strand.
GGGAGAATCTATCTTTATGACCCCTCCTTAGCAGGCTGAGACAGTGACCAGTAGGTCATTTCTCAAGGAGTTTGTGCTGGCTTGGTCCTAGGAGAGCATGTCCTGTGCTAGAGTGATGGAGCATCATGGTAGTGTGTCCAGGGAATGAGTTCAGAGCCTGAGGGCTCTCGTGGTGTGTTTTGTTTAGTGATGGCACTAGTGAGAGAGCTGGGAGGCATGACATCCATGTCCCTGTCATAACGGGACAAAGGTTTGTAGGGGGGCTCTAGCCAGTGGGGCTTTTTAGTCAGTGTGAGTATTAAGGGGGTCAAGATAGGTTATAATAGAGGTTACTTGAATTCAGGGCCATGAAGGTCCAGCCTTCTGCTGATCAAAGTCATGTGGCACAAGTCCTTTTGAGTTCAGTGACCTTCTCCCAGGTTCCTCAAACAGCAAATCTTCCCAGCTTCATCCACAGCCAGTGAGTTGATAACTGTTTCCTAAAGCAACTAAGTGATCTACAAGCTGAAATCATACAAATCATACTGATAAAATCCGTGTTTGTCAGCCACATAAGACCTTTTGGAAACATGATTCGCAGCATTTAGAACTGCCCAAAACTCAAGAGACAGTTGGCAGACCTCCTGGGCAGGAAGATGCCATGGCAGCTGCTGGACTTGCATTCACTTTCGCTGCTGCCCTGTCCCAAAATCCAACTGCCTTTAACTCTGTACCTGCTTTCCACTTTACTAATGCTGGTGAGCTCTGATCATGTCTAGCTGTTTTGCAGATAGAGTGAGGCACAATCCTGCTTCGGAGAGGTTGTAGCCGATTTAGCTGTGCACACAGATCCTCCCAGAGAGCCGGGATCTGCGCATATGGAGCCACTTGCTGGGCTGGCACTAGTAGGCAAACCTTGATGGAGCTGGTAGGATTATAAAATGAGTTTTAAGCAGTACTGGAAAGCAGAAGAGAGCCTGCCAAGAATTCCAGCCCCTTTGCTGGGAGTAAAAGACTCTCTTCACTTTTCCAGTGTGCTGGTTCAGGTCCTGAAGTTAAGGGAGTGGCAGCAGATAAGGAGCAAAGCTGAGAGTGGCAAAAGGATAAGATTATCAGCAGCCATGACCAGGCTAAGCAGATGGCAGAGTCCTGGCTACCCAAAATTCGCTGATAATCCTGCCAGCAGTAGCAGTGGGGCCAAGAAATTTTCCAAGAAGGGTCTTCAGGCAGTGAGTGAATAGATGGTTTTGCCCAGTGAAATAAGTTTGGCATTATAACCATGCTTCACCTTGGAGGGGTCTGGCATGGACAGTGGGGGCAGGCGTAGGCACACGTGGGACATGTGCATTGTCCCCTACAACCCCAGATGTGACAAATGCTGCTCCCAAAGCTTGCTTCTGCCTGCTTGTAATCTTCACCTGGAACTCTGCATCTGGACACCAAAGGATATCTGTTGCAGACTGGCCAGAGAACAGTAGCATGTTACCAAAAAAAAATCTTCAATCCCTACTCCAAAATCAGCAAATACTCAGCACCTCTCAAGCAATCTTCAGTTTCACACCAGTTAAGTGCCCAGAGCTCCTCCAAATTCTGCTACATCGTTTCCCAGCCATGGGATTTCTTCAGCACAGTGAGCTGAGACAGAGTTGGCCTCTTGGGTATCCGCTGAACAGACCTGATGGGAGGGGGAAGCTTGACATGGACGTGGCAGTGGGTTTTGAACAGCATCAGATTTATGTGGGATGTGCAGCACAGCCCCAGACAGAGCCCTTGGGCCATGGCTGTGCTGGGTGTACTCTGCCCCCACCGCCTTTGTGGTCCCTGCACAGTAACCCCAGGTGGGCTGATGTCTGTCAGCAGGCAGGAGGCGGCTGCCTGGGGAAAGCGCATGGCCCAGAGTGATGCCCTGAGTGACACACGTTAGGATAGGCTGGAGGACCGGTTCACTGCAGTCTTCCCTGAATGGGTCTCCTCCCCTTATTCTTTTATTTGCATTTTTAAACCCATCTCTAATCATGTGACTGGTTTTTTAAAATTATTTTGCTGTCAGAATTATTGTCTCTTCATAGAAAATTGAAAAGAAAATACTGTATTTTCCCCTTTAACTCTGAGAGTGGTCTTTCCTTTTGCAGTTTGAGATGTCAAACTCTTTGTCAGTGTCTAGAGACTCTGTCTCCCCAACCTGTTGTCCCTGGACATCTGGTTGCCCACTTGTGTGGACTTGTGTGTCTCGGAAGGGCTCCTCCCCCTCTCTCTGATAAGGAAACATGCTAGGAGCCTGTCTTTTTCAATGGATTTTGTCTTTTTCAATGGATTAAGACAACTCAGCCTCTGCAAGGTGACATGACAGTGCCACCTGCCTGACCCAGCACCACTGGGGCTGCAGGCACTCCCAGCATCCCTGCTAGCCTACAGCCTTCTCCTGGGGCCACAGCTCCCCAGCTGAGTATTGCCAAAGGTAGTCCATTAACAGGGAGCTCAGGCTGTCCCCTGGTTCTCTGGACCAGTTAGAACAAGCTCCTGTTTAGGATTGGAATAAGTTCCTGCTTAGGATTTGGAGTGGTCCTGTAGCAGCCAAAGTGGAACTTCAGTTTCTAAGTTTGGCCTAAAATCCACTAAGGTGTGAAGTCTGGGGAAGTCCCAGAGCCCAGTTATGAACATGGTGTGGGGTTTTTTCAACAATGTAGGAAAAATCCATCCCTCTTGCCTAGCTGTGTATTTTTTAGTCCTAGCACTGCTGTATGGGACCTGGAGACACTGAAGCAGAATGGAGGCCCCATGTGCCAAGTGGAAGATAAGAGCTAATCCCTACTTTGAAAAAAGCATCGTCTACATAAGCAAGATGGATGCAGCCAAGTCCCATCCCATCTTCTGAGCATGGATTTAAGCACACAGAGAGCTTAGCTGATTTCCCTACTGGCACGGCCTGAGCCTCTGTTCCCCCAGGATACCTAAATTCCCCAATCAGCTGTTCTCCTATGTTAAAGAGATGGATTTAACCCAAAAGGGCTGGCTGGATCCTGAAAACCAATCATGCAGCCCACTGCTCCTCAATAGCCCAAGGGGAGAGAACAAGTTATCTGCTGCCAAATATTTATTGACAGGAATATGAGGGCCCTTTTTCTGCTGGGGGGATTCTGCCTAAGTCTTCAATCATGCCTTGTGTACTGAATGTCACATCTCAGTGGGAACAATCACAGGCTTAATCTTGGCCAAGAGCTGGAGAAGCCAAGAGCCAGAATTGCCCACCCATGCTTTTCCAGCAGGAGCAAAGCACACCCTGCCCCAGGAGCAGCCTGAATGCAGCCCCACACTATCTTGCTCAGAAAGTCCTAAGGTTTACTTCAGCCCCGCTGTTTACTGCACCATCTCTGCAGAACTCCATGTACATGACAATTTGGTATCTCACTCTGTTAAATGTCTCCATTGATGCAAAGAACATAAAATTTTTCATTACATGTCCCCTTAAATAGTAGAGTGCTTGGCACTGACCCCCAGGGCTGTCTTCATGGGCCAGATCCTTCTCCAAGTAATTCTGCTTAGGGCTTTATCAAAAGCCCGTTAACAAGGACCTGCCCAAGGAGAGGGAGGATGAGACCCCTCGTTTATGGAGATGACTTGCTCATCTGGTTGGCTCAGCAATTTGTTCATTTGGGAAACTATTTTTACTCACCATGAATGACTAAGCACATCGTTTTGGGGGCTGATGGCTTTTCCTTTTTCCGCTCTTTCTTGGATTTATTTATTTTTAGGTTTCTTTGGGAGGGAAGAGAAGTGGAGTGCAGAATAAAAGCTCAGAGAAGAGGAGACAGAGATCAAGGGAGAGTGGGAAGATTGGATTTACCCCTCAGAGTCTCAGGGTGCCTTACTGCTTATGGAACTTAGCGACCCATTGAGGAATTTTATAGGGGTAATAGGAGCATTTAGGAGGCTGTGGACTTTTTCCTTCAGAAATAAAAAAAAGCAGGGTCAGGTTCTGCTAATGGTTTTCTGAAGAGCTTGAGTAGGATTTGAGACAGCAGATTTTCTCACAGGTCTTACAGCACTTGATTATGCTACAGCCCACATGTCTCTAACGTGATTATGGGAGAATTGCTTTGGGGCAGGAAGCATCCTTCTGTTCTGTTTGTCGCGTGCTTAGCACAAGGGGAATCCAGCCTTGATGCCACAGTAATGCATGTGATTGTTCATATTCACCCCACCTTTTATTTGAAAGGAAAGTAGTCCTAGACCATATGGTTGAGGGCTTGCACGCATGACCTTTGAAGATCCCCAGAAAATTGGAGGAGGGTTAAAATAATGCAGCATATTGAGGGGTTTTATTCCTTGCATCATTTTTTATGTCAGTTCCCTGAGGGAAGGGTCATATGGAATGGTTTTTGAACCAGTGATGCTGCATATATACCACTGTGGTCCACATAATAAACCTCTCACCGCTCACACTTAACATTGAGGAAGATGATGAATCACTCACCCAAAGACCAAAAAGTGCTCTGCAAACTGTAGGGATTACCTGGTACCTAGAGAAGAGGAAAAGCAGCCATTCAACCTCCCTGACCTTTCAGTCCTATTCATACAAGGGAATGTTACTATCTCTGTTCATCTCACATTCCCCTACACCACCATGCTGCCTCCTGTCTGCTCCAAACCCCCTCTGACCTTTTTCTCTGCTCACCCTCCATCCCTGCCTGACATTAAGAAGAGGAGCAGCCCTACCCACACAACTTTCCCCAGACAAATGAACAGCGGGCTCGTCAGTAGCTCCAGTCTGCATCCATGGGGTTTCGTTGTTCCTCCTGAGCCTGCGGGGAGGATACTCTGCACAGCTGAGTTTGTCTAAGCCCTCCAGAAAAGCTGACGATAGCTGGCCATGACTCTGCCTCTTGTGCAAACCTCTTAATCCCACAGGAGCATCACTCTCACCCTAGCACTTCCTCTTTTTTCTTAGCAGCTCCTTGAAAAGAGACCTGGGTCTCATCACAGGCAGTCATAGCACTAATAAAACCTTTAGTTTGTCAGGTCCCAATGCCACTCCAGCAGCGATAAATCCTGAACCTGAGGGCAATTTGTCCTTTTTTAACCAAGGCAGGCACCTTCAGAAGGATTAAATTGGTCTCACAGAAACTGAACCCCCTCCAGCCTCAGAGAGCTGTGGATGTGCAAGAAGTTCCCCCACATCACACCAACCCACTGGGATGAACATGGTGTGGTTGCCCCTACACTGGAGCCAAACCTGCCTGTGAAGAGCTGAGTGAATTACCATCCTTATTTCTTAGCTCAGCACTTCGTGGCTAGGCTTAAGGCACTTCCAGAGGATTTCCCTTCCCTTGCAGTTTCTGCTCACACGAACTTTTGTTTTACCCACCCCGTTTCCAGTACTCTAGGGATTTCTCTGCTACCCTTTCCCAGTGCCACAGCTGAACTGCCTGCTGCAACAAGGCCACCTGCGCCAGGCTATGTCGCTGTGGGGTGACACGGTGTGTCCTCGTGTCCTCACCCTCCCTGTGCCACGGCTGCATCCTCCTGAATGACCTGCAAGCTGTCCCTGCACGGCATCAGCTGCTCTCCATTATCATGTCCCTGGGGGGACACTACCGCAGCACCCTAGAACTGGGATTCCATGCAGCTTCCAGAGTGTTAGCAATGGGAGGCAGCAAGCACATCCCTGATCCTGTGCTAAGCCTGGGCACAGCCAAATCCTCCTGGGCTTGACCAGCCCTCGTGACACCCCCACCCCCCTTCTCTAAAGCAGCCACATGCCCTGCATCCTGCCTCCGGAGTGCTCCCACCCCTGCCTGTACTGGGATTTGCTCAGTGCCAGCAGGATCTATTACCTCGTACACAGGATTTATCCCCTTTCCATTCATCCCCTCATGACCAGAGCCCGTTTTTCCTCACAGCATTGCATCACCACCACCTCCCTTTGTTAATTCCGGTTGTTCCCACGCACTCCTGCCACACTTGTTTTAGTTTTTCACCCAGGTCCATAGGAGTGAACCCACAAACAAGGCTGCAGCGAGTCCCCGCTGCAAGGTCTCTGTGGGTGGTACTGGGGAGAACAGGGCCGAGCATCCCCTTCTGATGCTCGGGGAAGCCACTCTGCCGGGGCCCAGGAGATGCCCTTCTCCAGCGGAGCGCTACCAGGATGCTCCAAGCAGGAGGTGACGTCCCAGTGGGGGGGACACGAGGAGAAGGGCTGAGACACGGAGGAGCTCTCCTGCGTGAAGCATGTTCGGGGGGAAAGGGGGACTGCAGGTTGACCTTCTCATCCCCTAACTCTCTCCCTGCCCACCCCTAGTCCATGGGTGCCCCCCTCCCCGCCCTCCCCTCCTCCTTCAACTCCAGCGCCGAGGAAGCCGAGCCGGAGGCAGTGCTGAGCCGGATATGCAGCGACTCTCCGCATCCCTCCTTGTGAGTATCCCTCGCTCCTCCTGATGCCTTCGGAGGAGACCGATGGACGGACGGACGGGCAGACAGAGGTGGACTAGCCTCTCCTATTGGCAAAGCTAGGGTGGAGGGGAACTTCTTCCAATATCCCCTTCCCCATCCTTTGCCTTCATCCCCTCTTCCCCTCCTCCTCTTCATTCTCCTCTTCAGCCACAATATCCTAAGAAAAAAAAAGAAAAAAAAAAAAAGGCGGGGGGAGGGGGTATGGGAAACCTGCTGGCAGGTGAAAAGAACCGGGAAATGGAATCACATCTGGAATCCCTCAGAGACTAGGACTCGGGAAAAAAAAACCCCCCCCCCCCAAATACCCACCCCCCTAAGGAAGGAGGGA